>JARQOC010003828.1:0-13755 GCA_033576535.1 Allobates femoralis | reverse complement strand
CTTTTGTTCTCAGAAGACATGTTGCTGAAGGAGATGGACAACACAACGCTAACTCTGAAATGTGTTGTAAGCTCTTTCAGCCATGTTTGTAGGGTTACCGTAAGTGGTAGTAGCCTCCTTATACAGGAAAAGTATCAAGTGAAGGTCTGGGGTGCCGAGTTTCTTTTTAGACACACCCACTAATTAACCGATCATTTACTGAGCACAGGTGAGGATGTAAACTAGAATTGGGTGCATTATATGACCAGGCGACAAAACTTTTGTCTTGCCAAAATCTGATCATTCTGTGTTCATTAAATGATCAATATTTCAGCATTTATGCCAATTTATGTTCTTAACCTAAACCACATTTGGGAGGGTTTCAGCTTTCAAAAGAGTAATTTATAACATCAATGGATGAATTTAATGTCAGGTTATAAGCTTTTATTTACATAACATGGATAAGCGACATAACTTTGATCAGAGACTGTATACACTAGAAACTACCGCTCTGTCAGTACATGAAGTGTAAAAGTCAACATGCCAGTAATTAGAGCAAGCATCAAGTTGACTTTTACCACACTCATCTTTCTGTCAGTGAATCTGCACCTTTAGGTAGTACCTGGCCAATGACATCACCGTCACCATCATCATTGTCATCCTCCTCTAGTGCCATACTCCTCTTTCTCCTTCACAAAGTAAAATAGCCATCCGCAATTGTGTATTCAGGAAACAAGTGTATGCTTCAAGTCATTTTTAGGTTTGCCATGTAAACTCTCACTTTGCCAATTTGCTGATAATGCAGTTGCTGCCTAATCAGGTGTTAAATTCTGATGTCATTTGAATAATTATGGATGCACTCAACCTCACTGGAAGATACCACATCACAATTATTTTGAACGGAAAGGGGTGCCCACTCTCATTCCTCATGTACAGGAAAATATAGGTCGATATATGGACTTGTTTTTGAGATCTAAAGTGCACTGCTCTGAAGATACGTGGATCAGCAATTATAGCCAGGGATAATATATGCATGAGTGTCAGAACTCACTGGGTGAATGTTTTCAGCACATTTGGCACAGGTGGTGAGGCCATTCCAATTGGGAGTTAAATCTATTTCCACCGTCAAGTGGTGTTTATCTGCCACATCTCATCTTTATCCTGTTCAAGTGACATAACCCCCAAATAATGGCCATGAGTCACATCATTGATTCCATACCAAAACCACTTTCTTTTTGCTCATGCCAGGCAAAGTACTGTCAAACAGTTTTAAAGCTTGTTGAAGTACTATGGCACTTCAGGAAACAGATGCTAAAGTAGGATCCTCTGACCATAATCGGTGAAAAATGAACTTGGCAAACTATACTTTTACTTTCAAAGTGACGTGTTTATGATGGTACTGGTAAGTGAATTCAAGACGTTTTGGTCTTATACTTAGACCTTCACCCAGTGCTGGGACAAGGCATTTTGGTGCCCTAGGCAGGTTAGGCAAACGGCGCCCCCCCATCCCCCGAAATATGTCTGGGAATAAAAATGTCAGCATACTTTGAAAGTAAATTTAATTTAACGTGGACCTATAAAAGGTTCGTCCAACCACACTACAGAGACATACTGATAGGTTGTTTACATTGTGAGCCCCAATGGGGACAGTGTTCATGATGTATGTAAAGTGCTGTGAAGTTCATAGTGTAATATAAATGCAAAAAGTATTATTCTTAATATTATGTCACAATACCAGGATCTGAGGATCTTCTATTTCGAGGTCAGGGACTCTCTGATGCCGTCTTGCTGCTTGTCTCGCTGTTGTCCTCTTTTGAAACTGCAGTGTGGTGGACAAGAGAGCATTAACTGGTTAATAACAAGAAGTATGGAGTGTGTACTGAGCCATAAACCCTCCCCTTATCATGAAGTATGGAGTGTGTACTGAGCCATAAACCTCCTCATACCATGTCCAGCAGACATTGTAGGATTACTACCCATATATACTCGTGTATAACCCGACCTGTGTATAAGCCGACCCCCTACTTTTGCACCCAAAACCTGGGAAAACCTATTGACTCGTGTATAAGCCGAGGGTGGACCCCAGCACAGGTATACAGCCCCCAGCAAAGTGGTATACAGCAGCCTCTCCAGTGGTATATACAGACCCCAGTGGTAATACAGCAGCCCCAGTGGTAATACAGCAGCCCCAGTGGTAATACAGCAGCCCCAGGGGTAATACAGCAGCCCCAGGGGTAATACAGCAGCCCCAGGGGTTATACAGCAGCCCCAGGGGTTATACAGCAGCCCCAGGGGTAATACAGCAGCCCCAGGGGTAATACAGCAGCCCCAGGGGTAATACAGCAGCCCCAGGGGTTATACAGCAGCCCCAGGGGTTATACAGCAGTCCCAGGGGTAATACAGCAGCCTCAGGGGTAATACAGCAGCCCCAGGGGTAATACAGCAGCCCCAGGGGTAATACAGCAGCCCCAGGGGTTATACAGCAGCCCCAGGGGTAATACAGCAGCCCCAGGGGTTATACAGCAGCCCCAGGGGTTATACAGCAGCCCCAGTGGTATATACAGGCCCCAGCAGTATATACAGCAGCCCCAGTGGTATATACAGGCCCCAGCAGTATATACAGCAGGCCCAGTGGTGGTGTATGCAGGGCCCAGTGGTGGTGTATACAGGGCCTAGTGGTGTATACAAGACCCAGTGGTGTATACAGGGCCCAGTGGTGTATACAGGGCCCAGTATGCGGGGGCCGGGGGGGGAAGCGCGCCTTTGCACACTCACCGCGGCCGCCGTCACCGAGCGTCTGCTGTAAGGCTGCTTTCACACTGCGTTTTTCTGTGATCCGTGGCTGTCCGTTGTAAAACGGACAGCCACGGATCAGATTTTGGCCCCATGTTATCCTATGGGCACGGTTCACATCGGATTTGGCCTTATTGGCATCCGATTTTTGTCGGATCCGATTCTGGCCAATTTTTTGCTGTGCCCAAAATCGCAGCCTGCTTCGATTTTTGGCACAGCGGGTCAAATCGGACCGAATTGGATCCGACCTGATCCGTGCCAAATAAGGCTGCTTTCACACAGCGTTTTTGTGCTGTCCGAGGGGATCAGACTTTTTGCAGCACCCCTCGGACAGCAACTGATCCAAACTGATGACTGCAATCGGATGCCAAATAGGCATCCGATCCCGATGTTTTGCAGCATCAGTTTGGATCCTCTCCCTGCTCCTCCTGTCACCTTGTCCCCCTCCTGTCACCCTCCTGTCACCCTTCTCCCCTCTGTCTGCCCTCTGTCTCCCCTCTTTGTCCCCTCTGTCCCCCCTCTTTGCAGCCCCTCTTTGCAGCCCTCTTTGCAGCCCCTCTTTGCAGCCCCTCTTTGCAGCCCCTCTTTGCTCCCCTCTTTGCAGACCCTCTTTGCCCCCCCCTTTGCTCCCCTCTTTGCCCCCCTCTTTGCTCCCCTCTTTGCAGACCCTCTTTGCCCCCTCTTTGCAGCCCCTCTTTGGACTCCCTCTTTGCTCCCCTCTTTGCAGACCCTCTTTGCCCCCCTTTTGTTCCCCTCTCTGCAGACCCTCTTTGCCCCCCTCTTTGCAGCCCCTCTTTGCTCCCCTCTTTGCAGCCCCTCTTTGCACCCCCTCTTTGCCCCCCTCTTTGCAGCCCCTCTTTGCACCCCCTATTTGCCCCCCTCCTTGCTCCCCTCTCTGCAGACCCTCTTTGCCCCCCTCTTTGCAGACCCTCTTTGCAGCCCCTCTTTGGACCCCCTCTTTGCAGACCCTCTTTGCAGCCCCTCTTTGGACCCCCTCTTTGCTCCCCTCTCTGCAGACCCTCTTTTCCCCCCTCTTTGCAGCCCCTCTTTGCCCCCTCTTTGCTCCCCTCTCTGCAGACCCTCTTTGCCCCCCTCTTTGATCCCCTCTCTGCAGACCCTCTTTGCCCCCCTCTTTGCAGCCCCTCTTTGCCCCCCTCTTTGCAGCCCCTCTTTGCCCCCCTCTTTGCTCCCCTCTCTGCAGACCCTCTTTGCCCCCCTCTTTGCAGCCCCTCTTTGCCCCCCTTTGCAGCCCCTCTTTGCACCCCCTCTTTGCCCCCCTCTTTGCTCCCCTCTTTGCAGACCCTCTTTGCCCCCCTTTGCAGCCAATCTTTGCAGCCCCTCTTTGCCCCCCTTTGCAGCCCCTCTTTGCCCCCTCTTTGCTCCCCTCTTTGCAGACCCTCTTTGCCCCCCTCTTTGCCCCCCTTTGCACCCCCTCTTTGCCCCCTCTTTGCTCCCCTCTCTGCAGACCCTCTTTGCCCCCTCTTTGCAGCCCCTCTTTGCCCCCCTTTGCAGCCCCTCTTTGCACCCCTCTTTGTCCTCCTTCTGCAGAGCTTAAAAAATAAAAAAATCATTATTCTCACCTCTCCACGACACCCGCGCGGCTTCCAGCTTCTCTTCTTCTGATGCACAGGACCTGGCATGATGTCACAGTCACATGACCGGTTACCGCGGTAACCGGTCATGTGACTGCACTGTGACGTCAGGCCAGGTCCTGGAAGCACAGAGCCGAGCGCAGGAGGCATCGCTGGATCGTGGAGAGGTGAGGATAATGATTTTTTTATTTTTAACCCTTTCATTTCACAGGATATCACTTCTGCGATGTATGAATATACATCGCAGAAGTGATATTATGGCACAGAGCGATTTTAGTGTACTGAGCATGCTCAGTACACTAAAATCGGGTCCGAGGAACTCGGCTGTTTCCTCGGATCCACGCTCCATAGGCCCCATGTTGGAGGAGAGGAGGGGCGGGCACCGGGCAGAGCTGCAGGACAGGAAGTCCCCTTCCCCCTCCTCTCTGGCCAGCGCGGCCGCCGGCGGTCAGCACGGGGCCCTCTAGGGGGCGGGCAATGCGCCCTCCACAAGATGGCGCCCTAGGCGATCGCCTAGGGTCGCCTACCTATCGTCCCGGCCCTGCCTTCACCAATTGCATGCCCAGTGTAAGTAATTTGTCTAATACTGGTGCTGTGGAGTTAGCCGCAGCATCCATAGGATGGCTTTTGTGTGGTCGCACCAGTACGACTATAAATAAACACGTCACTTTTCCAACTTCATTTTTCACAGTTTTAAAGCTTGACAACATGGGGAAAAAGAGCTCTACAGAAGATGAGTTTTTGTTATGCATCAAGATGCAACTCACCCTCTGGCGGCCTTCCCATGAACTGCAATTCTGAATTGTCCTGAGTGACAATGCCTGAAACATTCTGTCTTAAAAGGAATTTGTCAGATCATTTATGCCCCCCAAGCTATCACTAGATGTACCTGCATCTTCATTGTCCTTACCTAAGGATCCCATTATTAGCTATTAGTGTAATGTTAAAGTCAAATAAAAGTAGTTATAAACTTGCACTTTCTTATGCAAATTAGCACACAAACTAGCCTGTGATTCTGAGATTGTTTTTTCATAACATATTTTACTTTATGTTAGTGTTAAATATAGGCCGATATTTTTGGGGGGAGTTTGTAAAAATATTGGAAATGTGGTGAAAACGTTGAAATTTTCACAATTTTCAAAATTTAAATCTTTATGCCCATAAACCTGAGTTTGCCACACAAAATAGTAAAAATAACATTTCCCACATATCTACTTTACATCAGCACAGTTTTGAAACATAATTTTTGTTAGGCAATAAGAAAGGTAAAGGTTTATCAGCAATTTTCATTTTTTCCAACAAAATTTACAAAACCATTTTTGTTATGGACCAAATGCCATTCAAAATGACTTTGAGAGGTCTATGTGACAGAAAATACCCAATATTGACACAACTCTAAAAACTGCACCCCTCAAACTATTCAAAACCAAATTCAAGAAGTTTATTTACTTTCAGATGCTTCACAGGAACTAAAGCAATGTGAAAAGAAAATATGAAAATGTAAGTTTTTTCCTGAAAAATTTTAATTCAGTCTCTAATTTTGCATTTTCACAAGGGTAACAGCAGAACACGTACACCAAAATGTGTTGAGCAACTTCTCCTGAGTATGTCTTATATATGGTGCAAAACTACTGTTTGGGCACATGGCAGGACTCAGAAGGGAAGAGGCGTTATTTAACTTTTTAAAGACAAAAGTGGCTTGAATTATTTGCAAATGTAATGTCACATTTCAACAGCCCTTGATGTGCCCAAGTAGTGTAAACCCTCCACAAGTGATCCTATTTTGGAAACCAGACCCCTCAATGAAGTTATCTACATGGGTGGTAACAGTGGCGGACCCTGGTGCAGCCTTAGGTGAGGACCGTTTGCTGGCAGCGTCAGGCGAGGATCGGGAGGGGGGATGAGGGTGCTGGCAGCATCAGGCGAGGACCGGGGGGGTGATCGTCAGGCGAGAGGCTGCGGGTGCTGGTGGTGAGAAGCGGCAGGGAGCTGGCAGAGGGGAGCGTGCGGCTCTTACCTGCGCCGCATTGTAGATCTGGGTGCCGGGACTGGAGAGGAGAGGAGGGGCGGGATCATCCGAGGGAAGCAGGAAGCTTCCCTCAGTTAACCCCCTCTCCTCTGACACAGGGACATGGGGGTCGGCTGGGGGCCCCCCTGCAGGCTTGAGGGGCCCCCTACCCGGTCGGGGCCCTGGTGCAGCTGAACCAGCACGGTAGGTCTGCCCCTGGGTGGTAAGTTCTTTGAACCCCCAGGGGCTTCACAGAATTTTAGAATGTTGAGATTGAAAATAAAAACATCCCATTTTCCCCACCAATATATTCTTTAAGTTCCAATTTGTTAATTTTCACAAGGGTAATAAAAAAAATCTAACAAAAATGGCACCACAAAATTTGTTCTTCAATTCCTCCCGAGTATGTCATACTCCATATGTGGTGGAAAACTACAGTTTGGGTGTACAGCAGGGCTTGGCACAGAAGGAGCACCATTTGACTTTTCAAACTCAAAATTGGCTGGAATTGTTATGAGACACCATGTTGCATTTGAAAAGCCCCTGATATGCCTAAACAGTGGAAGGTCACCAGCAAATTACCCAATTTTGGAAACTAGACCTCTCAAGGAATGTATCTAGAAGTTTCGAAAGCATTTTTAACTTCCAGGTGCTGCAAATAATCTTATACCGTCAAGCCATGAAAATAAGAAAAATTTTATTTTTAGGCCCAAATTTTGTATTGTTTTAAGAGTAAGGCTTTGTTCACACTGGGTTTTTTTTATCCATTTTTGGTTCTGATTTTTTTTTTTTTAAACTGCACCAAAAACAAATCAGCCACTGCGTCTGCCGGCAAAGTGAATGGGATTTTCAATTTGCTATGTAGATGTCAGCATTTTTGACTGCTGCACTAGTGATGCAGAAAGCGCATCCAGAAAATAATGTGCATGTCAATTATTCCTCTGTGTTTCTGCTGCACTTTCCACACCAACAACGCTCTATTACTTACACTTTATGGCGAGTTCAGGTGGTCTTCCTTTCGGGCATTGTCAGGACCTGCAGGTATGGTACTGACTGGACCTGCCTTTGTGACTCAGCCTGAAAGTCGCATGGCCAAGGTCCTGTAAGTACTCATACTACCTGCAGGTCCTCACTTGGGAGGGTAAGAGAATTTGTGTGTCCCGGTCTGTGTGTCTATGTCCCCCAAAGACGGAGTGAAAGAGCAACAAAAATGAATAAAGCATTTGTGATGCTTTTTTGCAAAAATGGAGCACAAACGCTCTGAGCGAATGAAGCCTAACAGGAGAAAATGTGTAATTTCTCTTGAGTACACAGATATCTTATACTTGATTGAAAACTACTTTTAAGGTACAGTGCCAAGCTCAAAAGGAAAGGAGCGCTATATTGGATTTCAAATTTAGAGGGAATGGTTTGGGGGTGCCATATCGCAGAGTGACTTGGCAGAGCTCCTGACTAGAAAAGCAGACCACCCAGTAAATGACCTCATTTAATTTTTTTGTTTATTTTTTAACATAAATATACTTATTTATTGGTATAGTGTTTTTCTTATTTATTTGGCTTTTTATTTATTTATTCTTTTTTGTATTTTTACATTTTTTAAAACTTTTTTAACTTCTTTTTTACTTAGTTCCCATATGGGACGTTACTTTTTATTGCCCCTATTGCTCATATAATCCATTACAATGCACTAGCATTGCAATACATTATACAGTTAGGGCCAGAAATATTTGGACAGTGACACAATTTTCGCAAGTTGGGCTCTGCATGCCACCACATTGGATTTGAAATGAAACCTCTACAACAGAATTCAAGTGCAGATTGTAATGTTTAATTTGAAGGGTTGAACAAAAATATCTGATAGAAAATGTAGGAATTGTACACATTTCTTTACAAACACTCCACATTTTAGGAGGTCAAAAGTAATTGGACAAATAAACATAACCCAAACAAAATATTTCTATTTTCAATATTTTGTTGCGAATCCTTTGGAGGCAATCACTGCCTTAAGTCTGGAACCCATGGACATCACCAAACGCTGGGTTTCATCCTTCTTAATGCTTTGCCAGGCCTTTACAGCCGCAGCCTTCAGGTCTTGCTTGTTTGTGGGTCTTTCCGTCTTAAGTCTGGATTTGAGCAAGTGAAATGCATGCTCAATTGGGTTAAGATCTGGTGATTGACTTGGCCATTGCAGAATGTTCCACTTTTTTGCACTCATGAACTCCTGGGTAGCTTTGGCTGTATGCTTGGGGTCATTGTCCATCTGTACTATGAAGCGCCGTCCAATCAGCTTTGAAGCATTTGGCTGAATCTGGGCTGAAAGTATATCCCGGTACACTTCAGAATTCATCCGGCTACTCTTGTCTGCTGTTATGTCATCAATAAACACAAGTGACCCAGTGCCATTGAAAGCCATGCATGCCCATGCCATCACGTTGCCTCCAACATGTTTTACAGAGGATGTGGTGTGCCTTGGATCATGTGCCGTTCCCTTTCTTCTCCAAACTTTTTTCTTCCCATCATTGTGGTACAGGTTGATCTTTGTCTCATCTGTCCATAGAATACTTTTCCAGAACTGAGCTGGCTTCTTGAGGTGTTTTTCAGCAAATTTAACTCTGGCCTGTCTATTTTTGGAATTGATGAATGGTTTGCATCTAGATGTGAACCCTTTGTATTTACTGTCATGGAGTCTTCTCTTTACTGTTGACTTAGAGACAGATATACCTACTTCACTGAAAGTGTTCTGGACTTCAGTTGATGTTGTGAACTGGTTCTTCTTCACCAAATAAAGTATGCGGTGATCATCTACCACTGTTGTCATCCGTGGACGCCCAGGCCTTTAGAGTTTCCAAGCTGACCAGTCAATTCCTTTTTTCTCAGAATGTACCCAACTGTTGATTTTGCTACTCCAAGCATGTCTGCTATCTCTCTGATGGATTTTTTCTTTTTTTTTCAGCCTCAGGATGTTCTGCTTCACCTCAATTGAGAGTTCCTTTGACCGCATGTTGTCTGGTCACAGCAACAGCTTCCAAATGCAAAACCACACACCTGGAATCCACCCCTGACCTTTTAACTACTTCATTGATTACAGGTTAACGAGGGAGACGCCTTCAGAGTTAATTGCAGCCCTTAGAGTCCATTGTCCAATTACTTTTGGTCCCTTGAAAAAGAGGAGGCTATGCATTACAGAGCTATGATTCCTAAACCCTTTCTCCGATTTGGATGTGGAAACTCTCATATTGCAGCTGGGAGTGTGCACTTTCAGCCCATATTATATATATAATTGTCTTTCTGAACATGTTTTTGTAAACAGCTAAAATAACAAAACTTGTGTCACTGTCCAAATATTTCTGGCCCTAACTGTATGTCATGGTGCACTGAGAACACTGACAGATCTCATAGGCTGGTTTCACACTGCGGTTTTTCAGTGATCAGGTTCGATCAGGTTTGTGTGCCAAAACCAGGAGAGGAACTTGCAGAGACAAACTATAATTGAAAGATTGACACCTGTTCTGGATTTTGGAGTCACTCCTGGTTTTGAAACACAAAACCTGACCTGACCTGACCTGATCTGACCGCAGTGTGAAACCAGCCTTACACAATGCTCCTGGCATGGTGCAAGAGGCTTCCCAAAGTAACAACATTTATCCTTTTTGAGAGTGACATGTCAGGTCTGACAGGCCATTATGAGGAGACTTCAACACCTTGCATGCTCCTCTGTGAAATTAAAGATGCAAATTGCCTCTTGAAAGAGAACTTGAATTCTAGTGCTACCTATTAGATGTAGCAATCCTAAAAGTCAGCTTTAATGAACTTTTTCATATGGCCACAGATATAAGCCAAACCAGAAACGTAATTTGCAGTCACAGTGTTTTAAGGTGTTTGCCCCTCGTCAGTGCAAAGTATAAGATCTGATTTGGGTAGGTGAAAGGCTAAGAATGGGGATCTAAGAGACAACATTTATCCTTTTAGAGAAGGACATATCAGGTCTGGCATGCCAGTATGAGGAGAATTAAACACCTTGCATGCTCCTCTAGGTTAATTAATTATGCAAATTGCCTCTTAAAATAGGACTTGAACTCTAGTGCCACATATTAGAAATAGAAATCCTAAGGGTACCTTTACACGTCGCAACATTGCATGCAATTCCACTTGCAACTTACTGGTTGCAGTGAAATCATGGACACATTGTTACATTTGTACACAGCCACAAAATAGAACAATGTATCCATGATTTCACTGCAACCAGTAAGTTGCAAGTGAAATTGCATGCAATGTTGCAACGTGTAAAGGTACCCTAAGTGTCAACATCAACCATTTAACAAGCCTTTTCGTGGAACCAAGGATATAAGCCAAACTAGACACTCAATTTGCAGACACAGTGTTTTTGGGTGTTTTGTAAGTGCAAACCATGAGATCTGATTTGACAAGATTCAATTTGATCATATAATTTCCAAGAAAAGCATGCAAGGCATTTAAGTCTCCCTATACTGGCATGCCAGACCTTATATGTGACTCTCCAAAGGGAAATGTTGTCCCATATGGGGCCGTCACACGCATCAATGTCGTCAGTGATCTGATCGCTGACGACATTGACGGATGATTGCTGATGAGCTGTCACACAGGCAGACTCACCAGCGATCATTTTATCAGCGACATCGTGGAAATGATGTCTATATCGTTTCCACGATGTCTGCAGGCTGGTATCCAGGGTAAACTGTGGGTAACTAGGCAGCGCACCCTGCCTAGATACCTGATGTATACCTTAGTTACCAGCCTTCTCCGCTCACCGGCTGGTATCTAAGGTACACAGCGGGTAACTAGGGACCCTAGTTACCCGCTGTGTACCTTAGATGCCAGCCGGTGAGCGGAGAAGGCTGGTAACTAAGGTATACATCGGGTATCTAGGCAGCGCGTGCTGCCTAGTTACCTGCAGTTTACCCTGGATACCAGCTCCCAGCGCTTCCTGAGAGGCGCTGGGAGCTGGCTGATCTTATCTCCCGGTGTCACACGCAGCGATGTTACGTGTCCACCGGGCAACCATCGTCAGGTTTTAGAACAGATTCTAAAACCTGATGACCATCAACCAGCGATTTATCGCTGGTTGATGGAGCATGTCACACACGTCCATATCGCTGCAACGTCACGTGCAGCAGTGATCGTGCACGCAATATTGACACGTGTGACGGCCCCATTAGCCTCTCACCTAGCCAAATAAAATCTCATACTTTGCGGTAATGAATAGCAATACCCTGAAAAACCATGTCTGCAAATTTAATTTCTAGTTTGGCTTATATCCTTGGCCAATATGAAAAGACTTAAAAGGGTCGATGTTGACTTTAAGGATTGCTACTTCCAATAGGTGGCACTTGAGTTCAAGTCCTCTTTCAAGAGGTAATTTGCATGTTGACCTAAACTGTCATACATCTCTTGCCTGCCTGTCTTAACTGTCTATTATTGTGTTGCTCCTGCAGCAGTCACTGCCTAGGCATAAAAGCCATTCATCTCTTGGCTGCCCATCGTGCTTCATAGTGCTAGACTGTAGTGCTGTTGCTAGGGATACTGACACTATTGACAGAATTAAATGCTTTTATTTGACGTATTGGTGAGTACCGTGAAATCTCTGTTCATTGCTATATTATATTAGGATTATGTTTTACCATTGAGCACACCTGAGGATGAGACAGCTCATTCATTTATATGCAACTCATTGGAAGAAGTGTATACTGCTAGTTGGAGCAAGTGTCAGTCTATCTTTTCTTTCTAACTCTCTACTGTGTTGATCCTGCAGAAGTAACTGCACAGCCATGCCAACCACATATCTCCTGGCTTCCCACTCTTTCATAGTGCTAGACTATAGTGCTCTGCCTCAGCTGCCATTGCTGACCCTAAATGATCTCACATCTCTTTACCTTCTTTGCCCTAACTCTACCATGCTGTTATAATTATGTAATCAATTCACATGGGATAGATAGGTAAAATATTAAAATCTGCAAATGGTACTGCATGTTCCTGTATAGACTAAAGATTTGAACCACGCAGTCCCTAGTGGTACCTACGTAGGTTAGAATGGCCCTAACCCCTGTCTAAATAACGGCAACTATGACTTTGCTGCCTGAACGACCAAGTGCTTCACCTACCTCCTAATGAACCAGAAGGCAGAGAAGAGTGCAATTACCTACACAATGGAAGGTGAGATGAGATAGGAAGAGATCCAAGAGTGAGTAAACACAAACCATAAAACAAAGTGAAAATGTAATGAAAGTATTACTAGATTGTATGCCACCTACTTCATAGCAGAGTGAAAAACAAAAACAGCAGAGACATAAACCCAGCTAGTCCTATACTGACAGGCACATATAATGGCAGCATATGGCTGGACATCCAGATGAGAGCATTACTAGCAGGAATCACTAGCAGGTGGAAGGTATATATAGCCACACCCAGAGGATGACTGGACAGACATACAGATAAATAAAAAACACCTGTTAACCTAATAGACTAAGCACCCAAAGAAAAGGTGAACCTGCAGTGCTCAGTAGACAGACAATCCAAACACAAAGCACAAGGTGACAGGTTTGAATCCCAATGCATGACACATGCTTTTCTGCTTCAGTCACTGAGTAACCATATGAGCCATGCATCTCTTGGCTGCCACACTCTGTTTCGGTCTGCTTTTAGGGTGCATACTCACCATCCGTACTTGCAGTGTTTTGGACGCAGCGTCTTGCCACTGCGTCCAAAACGCTGTGTGGTACAGTACAAGCATAGTGCTTCTCTCGGCCACAGCATTATTTCAGCTGCGGTGGAGGTTTCCGGACTTCTGCATCTCCGCAGCATGTTAATTTTATGCTGAGGATTCAAAAGCTGTCACCATCGGCTGCACGCAGGGAGAAGCTGCCCATCACTCACTGCTGATCGTGAATACAGGGCAGCTGCGTTCTCCCTCTGGGCACCCACGGATTCCTGCAGGTCCAGAGCCTCCAGACCGTGAGCACATACCCTTACTGATACTGGGAAATGCACTCTCTTGGGGTACACAAATATTATGCATCTAAGCTGATGGCCAGAGTACCATCACTATGCAGAGTTCAATTACAGTACAAAAGACGTAGTTGCAGAAACAAAGGGAAAAGGTTCATTAACAAGCAGGAAAAGGCAGGGATAAAGCAGATTCACTGGGGATATACTGTAGCAAGGACAAAATTAACAATTATTGCAGTTCCTAGCTGGGACACTTAGACACATGTCGCCCCAACTATTACAAATGAATATTCAACAGTAGATTTGCAAAGCAAAAAATACGTGAAACTATACTACACTTACAACCTTACTCCTTACTGGCCTCTGCTACTCGAGCAACATGGCTACCGTGCTCTGTCTACA
>JARQOC010003827.1:0-13759 GCA_033576535.1 Allobates femoralis | reverse complement strand
GTGAGGAATTTCGGGGTCGTAGTATTCACCGCGGCCACTACTTCGGCCACACGGTATAAAGAGTGTATCTTCTCTTCCAGTTGGGAATGAGAAGGTAAGTCTGAGGATTTCCAGAACAGAGGAATTAATAGTTTAGCCGCTGTTAGTATGTGTTGAGCAAGGAGTGAGATATTAGCGCATTCTGGCCAGATTGGGAAGTGTAGAAAGGCCATTTCAAGGCTAAGTCGGAGGGGTTTGGTCGTGATGGTCTGTATGAGTCGTTCCACTCGTTTCCAAAACTGAGCAATAGTCGGGCATTTCCACCACATGTGGAAGTAGTCAGCATCGGGTGCGTCACATCTCCAACATGTAGTAGAGTGATGGGCGTCCCATAGCCGGATATGGTCCGGTGTGTAGTACCAATTCGTTATGATTTTATAAGCAGTTTCCTGAGCTTTCACACACTGAGTAGGGCCGTGTGAGTGCCTGTAAATATGTTTCACCTGTGTAGCGGTAAATTTGTATCTCAAGTCCTTCTCCCAAAGCGCAATATATGCTCTTTTGGGGCTAGTTTCTGCCTCCAGTAATGTCTGGTATATTTTAGAAAAAATTTGTTTCGGCTTTGTCACAGCGGCACAATGGTGTTCAAAGCTAGTTAACTCCCTAGAAAGATCTGAGCATCTCAGTAGCGGGCAGAGGACACTGTGTATTACTTTATAGTGTAAGTAATTCAAGTTGGAGAGGCCAGGTAGTGTTATTAGATCTGTATATGGTAGAATAGTGCCGTCTTGTAGTATTTGGTCAATGGAATAGGTAGAGAGGTTTCGACTTGGTCCCGGGTCAGTGTTGTGTGCAGTCCCTAGATGGGCCAATATGTCATAAAGGTCAATTAGGGGCGAGAGGGGAGGTGATAAGTATTTCGCATGGGTACGCCATATCTGTAAAGTTGCTCTGGTATGCAGATTCGGGAGAGGTATGCGCTGTTTCAAGTTGGAGTGTATAAGGAAAAGGGATCTAAGGCTACAAGGTGCTAACGATTCCTCGATATTCAACCAGTGTTTCTCTTTGTTTCGTCTCAGAATGTCAACAAGGCGAGTGATTTGCGCTGCTTTATAATATAATTTAATGTCAGGGGCTCCCATCCCGCCTAGGTGCTTAGGGAGGGTCAAAGTGCGTAGTGATATTCGGGGTCTCTTGTTTTGCCACATGTAGTTAGTGAAGAGCGTATTAATTTTAGAGAGAAAGCTCAGTGGGATCGCTATGGGTAGCATTTGGAATAAATAATTAAATTTAGGTAGGATTAAGCTTTTTAATATATTCTTCCTCCCCATCCACGAGAGATAGGTATCTCTCCAGGTCCGGATAGTTAATGTCGTGGATGTCAAGAGAGGGAGAACATTCGATTTAAATAGGTCTCGGTAGTTTCCGTTTAGTTTCACTCCCAGGTATGTATTGTAATGTGTGGGCCAGGAAAGTGGGTATAGTGTTCGTAGTTTTTTAAGGGTGTTCGGTTTGATCTGTATTCCTAGTGCTTCAGATTTTGACATGTTTATTTTGAAGCACGACAGGTCGCCATATCTCTCCATCACATTCATGAGAGCCGGGAGTCCCTTCATGGGTTTTGTTAAAAATATTAAGAGGCCGTCTGCAAAAGCTGCTGTTTTATAGTGAACTCCTGCTATTCTGACGCCCTCTATTTCCTGTTTTCCCTGTATCGCCATTAGAAGGGGCTCCATCGTTAACACAAACAGTAACGGGGAGAGTGGGCATCCCTGTCTGGTTCCATTCCCTATTGTGAAGGGTGTTGTCAGTGAGTCATTGATTTTGATGCGTGCTGATGGTCGTTGATACATCGTCATAATAGCCGTAACTAGTGCGGCAGGGAGGTTAAATCTAAGTAGTGTCAGTCTCAAGAAGGTCCAGTCCACCCTGTCGAATGCTTTCTCCGCGTTCGTGCCCAGGAGAACTAATGGTAATTTGTGTGCCTTTACATATTGGATTAGGTGTAAAACTTTATGTGCATTGTCCCTTCCTTCCCTGCCTCTTACGAAGCCTGTTTGATTTGCTGAGATCAATTGTGGTAGGAACGCCGCCAGTCTGTGGGCAATCATGCCGGCCAAAAGCTTCAGATCAACGTTCAGTAAAGATATAGGCCGGTAGTTGCTACACTGAGTTGGGTCTTTCCCCTCCTTATGTATCAGCGAGATCTTAGCTTCAAGCATTTGAGTAGGCAGTGCTTGGCCAGCGAGTGTGGCATTGCACAATGCTAGTAGGTGCGGCAAGAGTAGGGATGGGAAGGTCTTATAATACAAGGCCGAGAAACCGTCAGGGCCAGGTGCATTCCCTTTAGGGCAGCGGGACAGGGTGGACTGGAGTTCAAGAAGAGTAAAGGGTCGAAGGAGCGTATGTTGGTCAGCGTCAGTTAAAGTTGGGAGGTGTATGTCGCTCAGGAAGTTTTCAATTTCTCGGGTTCTATGTTGCGTGAGATCTTCCGAATCCCCATCAATACTGTGTCAAAATTTCAGGAAAAAGTAGAATAATCCCATAGACATATTAATAGCTCAAGTAATTTATTATAGTGTATATCCTCATTTTGTGTTTCTCTCTCTTTTTTTTGTCTGTAAAATAAGAATGATACATTTTTATTTATATAGCGTCAACATAATCCACAGTACTTTACAATTGAGTGGGGGACAATATACAGACAATAGCAAAAATTCAAAATATTACATAGTTCACCAGTTACAGGAGGGGTGACGATCCTGCTTAAAAGCTTACAATCTATATGGAAATAGGGTTACACAGTAGGTAGGACATGCTTGTAGTGTTGGGTCCAGCCATAAATAGCGATTTTTCAAATAGAGCTACATGCTAAAGTCATCCAGTACTGTCTATATGCACTTATGTACTTTTGGTTTTGTTAAGGATTTGAAGATGGATGAATAAGACACAGGAGGTTATAATTAACATTTATAAGGAAGTGTCAAGGGAGAGGGAAAAGTTAAGTTAATGAGTTGAGGTGATAGGCCTGTCTAAAGATATGTGTTTTTAAAACATGGGGGCTATATGTTAATCGCAAAGTTTGAGCAACATGAATTGGACATGGTGTGAACGTGCTCCTATTGGCCATATGCCAACTTATACTCTTTCTCTTTTCTTTATTTGCACAATGTACAAATGGTGGTGTGGTCTCTCCATCTGACCTAGACATTGCATATGATTAGGTTCCCTGGACAGGTGGCTGTAGGTTGCATGCATTGTTCAGGTGTGATTTTGGCCCATTCTTCCACACAAGCATTCTTAAAATCCTGTAGGTTTTGTGGGCTCCTTCTGTGAACTCTGAGCTTTATTTTCTTCCATAAATTTGCTATTGCTTTCAGGACAGGTTATTGGCTGGGCCATTGTAGTAGCTTTATTTCCTTTCTCTGGAACCAATTGAGTTTCCTTGGCTGTGTGTTTGTGATCATTGCCTTGCTGGAATATCCACTTTAATTTAATTTTCATCATCCTGGTAGAGGCAGCAGATTTTTAGCAAGAAAGTCTCAGCACATTTCTCCATTCATCCTTCCTTCAATTATATGAAGTTTGCCAATGCTGAATGCTGAAAAAGAGCCTGACACCAGGGCCAGCATCAGCACCAAGCATAAATGGGCAAGTGCTGGGGCCCTGTACAGCTGAGAGAGCCCACTAGCCATCAGGGACAGGCAACCCTGATGGTTAGGGGCCCATCAAGGACAAGCAGCCCTGACAAGGAGGGGCCCACCAGGGACACTTAGCCAGCAGCTGAGTGCTCCTGCAGCACTGTCTGTGCACATGGCTAATTTGCATGTGATGTAAATTAGCCATGTGCTGGCTCCCAGGGCTGGGGAGCTTTCTCTTTTGCTGACTGCAGCAGACTGATGAGTCATCGACCTGCGATCTCATCACACTAGTGCAGCCATGCAGGAAGGAAGCACAGACTGGAGGGGACAGCATCTGAGGAGGACAGAGGCATGGGGGAGCGGAGAGGTGAGTGTGAGCAATTATTTTTTTTTACTGTGTACAGCACAATGGGTGATTATATGTACCAAGATGAGGCCAGGGATAGATATAGCAGGAGGAGAACCACTGTATTATATATTATCTGTAGGCTGCTGTTGGGCTGTGGAGGCTGCTGATGAACTATATGGAGTCTGCTGTGGGCTATGGGGGCTGTGCTGGGCTATGTAGTCAGCTGCTGGACTATATGGAGGCTGCTGCTGGGCTATAGAGGCTGATGCTGGGCTGCAGAGTCTGCTGCTGGATTATATGGAGGCTGATGCAGGCTATGGAGGCTGTGCTGGGCTATGGAAGCAACTGCTGGACTATATGGAGGCTGATGCTGGGCTATGGAGGTTGTTCTAAGCTATAGAGGCTGCTGCTGGGCTATGGAGGCAGCTGCTGAACTATATGGAGGCTGCTGCTGGGCTTTGGAGGTTGATCTGGGCTTTAGAGGCTGCTGCTGGGCTATGGAGGCTGTTCTAGGCTATAGAGGCTGCTGATAGGCTATAGAAGCTGTGCTGGGTTATATGGAGACTACAGCTGGGCTACGGAGGCTGCTCCGGGCTATAGAGGCTGATTCTTGTCTGCCAAGGCTGCTGCTGGACTATATGGAGGCTGCAACGGGCTATGGAGGCTGTGCTGGGCTATGAAGGCAGCTGCTGAAATATGTGGAGGCTGCTACTGGGCTATGGAGGCTATTCTTGGCTATAGAAGCTGCTGCTGGTCTATGGAGGCTGTGCTGGGCTGTATGGAGGATGCTGCTGCACTATATGAGGCTATGCTGGGCAATTTGGAAGCTTTGCTGTGCTGTATATATTATTTAGAGGCAGTGATGTGTATATTATTTGGAGGCTGTGCTGTATATATTATTTTGAGACTGTGCTGTACAGGTATATGTAATATGGAGGCTGTGATGTATATATAATATGGAGGCTGTGCAGTATATATAATATGAAGGCTGTGCTCAGCTATATGTATTACTTGAAGGTTGTGCTGGGCTGTATATATTATTTGGAAGCTGCTGCTGTTGGCCTGCCACAGCCTCCAAATAATATATGCAGCCCTGCACAGCCTCAATATTATATATTCAGCCCACCAGCAGCCTATATATTATATATACACAACCCGTAGCTTCTATATTATATTTATGAATCATGGTATATGTTAAAGGGGCCCACTGGGGCTGTTTTGCCCAGGGCCCACAAAAACCTGGAGCCAGCCCTGCCTGACACCGTGATGTTTCCACCTTCAAACGTCACTGTTAGAATGGTGTTTTTGAGTTAATATGTAGTGTCTTTTGTTTTCCAAACATGTTGTATAATATGGCATCCAAGGAGTTAAATTTTTTTCTCATTTTACCAGACTATATTCTCCCAGTATTTTACAGGCTTGGCTAAAATTTGCTGAGAAAACTCTAAATGTGCTTGGACATGCATATTTTAGGTCTTTCTGTAGCTCTCCACATGTGGTTCTGGGCTCCTAGACAAGTCTTCTGATTCTTTTCACTCCTCTGTCTGAAATCTTGCAGTTAGTACTTGGTCATTGACTGATTGTGGTGAAATTATGTTCTTTCCACTTCGGGATTTTGACCCCAACAGTGCTCATTGGAGCCTTCAATAGTTTAGAAATTCTTCGGTAAGAAATGCCATCAGTATGTTTTGCAAAAATAATATTGCAAACTTCTTGAGACATCTCACTGGTTTTACACACCAGGGGATGTTTCTTGTGTGGCACCTTGCCAATGAGACACTTTTTATAGGCCATCTGTTGAACCAGCTGATATTATTTTTCACTAAGTGGCAGTGTTACCTTCTAATTACTAATAGATTTCAGTTGGTGTCTTTCATGACCTTCCATGGCTTTTTGCATCTCTCTTTCTTCATATGTTCTATACATTTTCCCTGAATCTCTCTCATTATTAAACATAATTTATGAGCATCTCGGTTTGATTTCGTTGCCTGTGTGGATCGGATTGTTTTTACCAACATGTGATGAGAAATTTATGTCAACAGCATCATTAGAAATGTGTTTACTTAGAAAATTTGACAAGATCAATACTTATGTCACCTACTTTATGTGCATGATCCAGTAATTGTTATGCTTGAGGAAGGCTAGAATGTAGCGGAAATATTGCATCTAGGATCACAATATACTATGTCATTTGGAGTGCTGCTTGTAATTATTTTTCTATGTCTATGTTTGGGGAATATTTGGGACAATAATCCAACAGGTTGTATGCACCCAACTGCTGGGCTTTAGGACTAGCGTACTGTATATTTACAGATTTTTATGACCCAAAATGTTATTTCATGAGTAGTGTTGAGCCACCACCCTAGTGTTCTAGTTTGATTCGATTCGTCGAATGGGAGGTGTGTTCGTCGAATGTTCGTCGAACACCCTCGAACACACTAAAACACTAGGGTGGTGGTCAATTTCAGTTCCGCAATGTATATACATACATTGTGTAACTGAAATGAAGTAAAATCAAGGGTTAAAAATAAAAAAAATCGATACTCACCTCTCTAATCCATCCAGCGATGCTTCCAGCACTGCCTACCTGTCGGAGATGTGATCCCGGTAGCATTTCCCTTTGAAATGACGAGTTCTCGTGATAACTCGTCATGTGACCGTAAACCGCTGCCGGGATTATGACGTCACAGCAGGTCCTACAGGCCCTCACTACTATTCACTACTAGTGAGGACCTGTAGGACTTGCGGTGACATCATAATCTCGGCAGCGGTTTCCGGTCACATGACGAGTTATCGCGAGAACTCGTCATTTCACCTGGAAACGCTGCAGGGATCACATCTCCGACAGGTAGGCAGTGCTGGAAGCGTCGCTGGATGGATTAGAGAGGTGAGTATTGATTTTTTAAATTTTTAACCCTTGATTTTACTTCATTTCAGTTACGCAATGTATGTATATACCTTGCGGAAGTGAAATCGAACCGAAATCGAAAATAACCTCGTACTGCCAAATTTAGAGCAAATTGTTCTAATTCAACGAGCAACTCGAACATCGCCAAAAACAGCTCAAATGTGAGATTGGCGAGCAATTCGCGTCGAACACCGCTCATCTCTATTCATGAGTATCACAAATAACACTGTTCAACAGCCAAATTAGTTCAGAGACGAAAATAGTTGAACCCAACTAATTTAGTGATGCTGAAAATGAATATGATGGTTAAATGTGCTGACTGGCTCTAATTTTCAACCTGGGTGTACATCCCAGATTAATTTCATATGTGCACATGCTCCTGGGTGTAACACGTCTTTCATGAGTGTGCATGCCCTGGCAGCTGAGAGGACGTGCGGGAAGTGTGTAAGATTTATTGTGAGATTGCCATGTCGTTGTGACTAAGTTCAAAAAAGGAGTGTGACTTAATTTGGCCATTTCTGAACCAATCAAAAGCACCACCCCTATAACTAAAACAGGTATGTACTGTCTTCACCTAAGCATATAAAGTATTTTTTTTACCCTTTCACGCCTGGGCAATTTTACATTTTCCGTTTTTCATTTTTTCTCTCCTGCCTCCAAGAGAGATAATTTGTGTATTTTTCTGTCAATATAGGGCTTGTTCTTTGCAGGAAGAGATGGACTTTTGAATAACGTCATTTATTTTACCATATAGTGTACTGGAAAACAGGAACAAAAAATTCCAAATGAGGTGAAATCGCAAAACCAAAGTGAAATCGCACAATTATTATTATTTTTTTTTTATTCATCATGTTCACTGTATGGTAAAACTGATGTGTCGGAACGATGCGTCTGGTCAGTGCGAGTTTACAGATACCAAACATGTATACTTTTATCTCGGTGGTGAAAAAAAATTAGAACTTTTTTTTCAAAAATTATTGGCCTTTTGCCTCCATTTTCCGCGATCCTTAAAGTTCTCATTTTTCTGGGGCTGTGTGATGTTTTATTGTTTGCAGCTTGACGTTTCTAATGATACCATTTTGGGGTAGATGTGCTGTTTTGATCGCCTGTTATTACATTTTATTCCAAAGTTGCGGCGACCGAAAAACGTGAGTTTGGGATTTGGATTTTTTTTCTGTTACACAGTTTACAGATCTGATTAATTGATTTAATATTTTGATAGATCGGGATTTCTGAACCATGCCAAATATATGTACCGTATATACTCGTGTATAAGCCGACCCGTGTATAAGCCGACCCCCCTACTTTTGCCCCCAAAACCTGGGAAAATCTATTGACTCGCGTATAAGCCGAGGGTGGACCCCAGCACAGGTATACAGCCCCCAGCAGTGGTATACAGGCCCCAGCAGTATGATATACAGCAGCCCCCAGTGGTATATACAGCAGCCCCAGTGGTATTGCAGCCCCTATATACAGCAGCCCCAGTGGTATTGCAGCCCCAGTGGTGTATACAGCAGCCCCTATATACAGCAGCCCCAGTGGTATTGCAGCCCCAGTGGTATTGCAGCCCCTATATACAGCAGCCCCAGTGGTATTGCAGCCCCAGTGGTATTGCAGCCCCTATATACAGCAGCCCCAGTGGTATTGCAGCCCCAGTGGTAGTATACAGCCCCTGTATACAGCAGCCCCAGTGGTATTGCAGCCCCAGTGGTATTGCAGCCCCTGTATACAGCAGCCCCAGTGGTATTGCAGCCCCAGTGGTGTATACAGCAGCCCCTATATACAGCAGCCCCAGTGGTATTGCAGCCCCAGTGGTATTGCAGCCCCTATATACAGCAGCCCCAGTGGTATTGCAGCCCCAGTGGTATTGCAGCCCCTATATACAGCAGCCCCAGTGGTATTGCAGCCCCTATATACAGCAGCCCCAGTGGTATTGCAGCCCCAGTGGTATTGCAGGCCCTATATACAGCAGCCCCAGTGGTATTGCAGCCCCAGTGGTATTGCAGCCCCTATATACAGCAGCCCCAGTGGTATTGCAGCCCCAGTGGTAGTATACAGCCCCTGTATACAGCAGCCCCAGTGGTATTGCAGCCCCTATATACAGCAGCCCCAGTGGTATTGCAGCCCCAGTGGTATTGCAGCCCCTATATACAGCAGCCCCAGTGGTATTGCAGCCCCAGTGGTAGTATACAGCCCCTGTATACAGCAGCCCCAGTGGTATTGCAGCCCCAGTGGTACTGCAGCCCCTATATACAGCAGCCCCAGTGGTATTGCAGCCCCAGTGGTAGTATACAGCCCCAGTGTAGTATCCAGCAGCCCCAGTAGTAATAAACAGCCCCCCCTCCTTATCACGTCCCCCCCGGCTGCGGCAGCTGTGAAAATAACAAACACTTTATACATCACCTTCCGATGCAGCTCTCCGCTCCTCCGGTCTTCTGCCCTCCGCTCGCCGGCTTCTTCTTCCTTGATGTGCCGACTTCTGTGACCGCGCGCAGGAAATTACGTCATCTCCTGCGCCCGGTCACATGACACCGGCACAACAAGGAAGAAGAAGCCGGCGAGCGGAGGGCAGAGGACCGGAGGAGCGGAGAGCTGCGTCGGAAGGTGATGTATAAAGTGTTTGTTATTTTCACAGCTGCCGCAGCCCGGGGGGGACGTGATAAGGAGGGGGGCTGTTTATTACTACCGGGGGACCCATATTAAGGAGAGGGGGCTGTGTAGTGCAATATGCACGGCATCCCCCCGCCGCTGATGGACGGGGGGATGCCGTGCATATTCATTGCACTAATGAGGCGGCCCCACGTGACCGCATGCGGTCACCGCGGCCCCCTCCTGCCTCCTCCAGCCACCGGTCACAGCCCCCCCCCCCACAGCATACCGTATGACCCGTGTATAAGCCGAGGGGGGGACTTTTCAGCCCAATTTTTGGGCTGAAAAACTCGGCTTATACACGAGTATATACGGTAATTTTTTTAAATTGTTTTATTTTCACTGGGGCAAAAGGGGGGTGATTTGAACTTTTATTTTTAAAACCTTTTTTTTTTCAATTTTATTTTATTTTACATGTCCCCCTAGAGCACTTCAACTCTGCACTGATCTGATCACGGCTGCCATTCACTGACATGATGATTTACGGCTCTGAATAGGAGAACTGATCACTTTCTGTGTGCCACGAAGTGAGTCATGACCGCATCCAGGGTCATCAGTAGACCCCACACTTTCATAGCAGTGCACTGAGGCCCGTGATCACATTATGGGGCTGCTGATGCTGGCAGGAAACAGCACGATCCCTGCCACTTTTAGAATGCTCTGTCAGTGATTGATAACATGATCTATAGTGTTAACAATGGCTGTTAGCTGCACATGCTGGCTGATTAAATCACATGCTGGCTGACAGCGTGAGCTTGCATCAAAGACCGGGAACATGACCATGGATGTACCACTACGACCTTAGTCATAAAGAGGTTAAAATTAATATGTAGAATTTTTTTTAGAAAACCATGTTAGTGATGAACATTTCAAGGAAAATGGACTCTGTTAATGCTTGCAGATAACTGTGGACATTTATAAGATATAATTTGATGCAAGAGTACAAAAGCCATGCAAAAAAAAAAGTTGAAATCGAGTTTTGATTACAAAGAAGCACTCAGGCACTGGGTTTATTCTGCCACGCGTCGTGGCAGAATAAAGGTAACCAATTGCATAACCCAGTGCCTGAGCGCTTCTATATAAACAAAAATCAATTTCATAATTTGCCCCTGGCTGAGGGAGAAGAAGCAGCACGAGCGTGGGTTACTGCTTATCAACCTAAGGACCTGCGGTGACATATGCAGAGCAGCAGTCATGTGACTGGCCCTCAACACATCACCTGACCAGAAGTGGGAGCAGAGCAGGATCACGAAGGTACAGGCGGCGTGAGCTGGTCGGGATACACCGAGGTTGCGCAGGGGTGACACAACCGTAAAAGATGAGAGTACACACTTAGGATTAACTGCCCCCACTAGACCACCGGGTGCTACTCATAGGCGCTTTCTCCACATTTATGCAAAAAAAAGTTGTCACGGAATGAGGACCAAATTTTGTACTTCAATAACTGCAGCTGTAATTCATATTAGTGTTTAGACAAGTTTTAATTATTTGAATTATTGCTAAGTTTCCTGTAAATAGATATTAGAAAATTATCCAAACAAAATATTCTGCATCTTTATATTTACAAAAATAATAATGTTTCAAAGAACTAAAACTTTCATGCTTTAATCATATGTAGCTGTAAAGGGAAAACTGTTTGATATGATAGAAAGAAAAGCCAAATGGAAAATTGCACTGTCAGATTTGAATTCAGGATCAAAATTATTAAGAAATGGCTAATTTCATTACTGAACCTTGTGAAAATACGTAGAACAGTGGAATTACTGAAAAAACATGTCAGAAGGTCTGATTTGCACAGTTAAGGTCTATTCAAAAAGTAAAAGAAAGACACATTTTCCTTTTAATTGTATTGTCTTTGTATAACTGGTTAGGTGCTACAGTCCAACACGTTGGATCCTTAATCTGCTATCAGGTTAAATCGAGAGGATTAGATGGTATTCACAGTTGGTGGGTTTAGTTGATCTTTAGCAAACTTAAGAAAACAGAACGTTAATAATGGTTCTCTCTATAATATTAATCATTATTATTATTGTTGTCTTTATTCATTTTTGATATTTCAATAATAATAAATATTATTATAGCTTAAAGACCTAAATCATATTTGCCTTATAATTAGTGCTTAAAATGATAGAGATGACACCTATAAGATAAAGTGCACCAAGTGGATACATAACCCCTGAGATGTAATTACATTACTTATTCTAAAAATCATTCATCAGAAGAAACTGTAGCCTTGTGATGTGGATCTCTGAAGTCGGCTGGTGTCTCAGATAGCAAGGATGTATTACAGTTTGGCAAGATACAAGATGTTTATTATTTCCCCTTTGTACACAAATGCTGGGTCTTAATTTCTCATCTTTCTTAATTACCTGCTTGTTGTTTCCGTGTCCTTTACTCATAAAAAGTAATACCTCTTTGTAAGGAGATTGAACACCAATGATTTGCTTTCCTAAACAAATTGGTGACTTGTCAAGATCATGGATCTACAATACTCTTGGCTGAGGATTGTATAGAGAATGTCTCAGCTTTCAACACTACTAAGTCAGCATCCAGACTAGGCAAGATGGAGTCTAGAGAGATTGGAGAATCCTGTTTAGTAAAGGACAAATGGCATTTAAAATTAATGAGTACAGATTAACTATTTTCGAGATGATTATTGTTTTCTATAATTTATGTAGTCAATTTACAATTAAGACAACTCATTAAATAATACCTAGACTATAGGGAGCCTTAGCTTAAAATTATATGTACTATAAGGCCATTGGAATTACAGGTGCGTGGTTCCAACTAAAGGTTTATCAGATAACTTAGATTAATAAATGTCTTCAACTCATCAAACTGACAACAAAAAATGTTGAGTATTATAAATGCATATACATATAAAAGAGAGACACCTGTTGAATATGTATACAAATGTATCTTTAAACAGCTGAGTTTGTATTGGCTCTCAAGTATCTGTTCCGGTACCATGTGGCTGAACATCTTTATATTTTGCCTAAAACTGAAACTTTGTTTTTAGACCACTTTAATTAGCACCACAATTAGAAAATGAATGTGAATAATCCTCTCAGTGTGGTGATTATATCTCATAAGGTCAGACAGTGTGGCAGTTCATAAACGCGGGCAGTGTGATGGTTAAACTCCATAAGAGCAGAAATGTAGTGGTCGTAGTTCGTAAGGTTATTGTGACAGTTCATAAGGAACAAACAATGTTCTTAAGAACAAGCAGTGTGGCAATTATAGTTCTTAAAGGTGTTTTCCACTTCTACGACAACACTTTTGTTTCTCCCAGGTAAAATATAAACTCCTATACTCGCTTCCCCTGCTGGAATCGTTCCAGCAGTATTGGAAATAGCATTCATGGGGCTCGCATGACATTGTTACATCATGCGAGCCCCATGTCCAATCACCAGTGGCTTTTCTCTTCCTGCCTTCGGATTGGACGCTTTTGTTTATAAAGGCGGAAAGTGTGTTGTTATATTTTATAAGGGCAGGAATTTTAGTTGTTATAGCTCTTTAGGCAGACAGTGTCATAGTTAAAATTCATAAAGATGTACAAGTTGCCAAATATAGCAAGTAACAAAAAGAAAAGAGGGGAGCGCACATAGTGCTTTATCTGAGTTAGAAAGCAACCTAATTGAAAGTTCAACTCACCTCCTTCGGTTGTGTGAATCACAACCAACTATGAAGGCACATACAGCTGCTGCAGACCCCGTGTGAAGATACCAGCATTTCGTAGGATAGAAGACTACGGGTTAACTCCGTACCGCTAAGACAAAGGATGATTCGGAGAGTTTTCTTTATACTTTATTGAAGCCATCACTTCCTCAGTGCAATTCCGTAAGGCTGCCATGAAACGCGTCAGTTTCAATAAAGTATAAAGAAAACTCTCCAGATCATTCTTTGTATTTGGCAGTGCGGAGTCAACCCGTAGTCTTCTATCCTATGAAACGCTAAAATTATAGCAAGAAAAGACAGAAATGAGGCCGCTGCACTTCATAAGGACGGATAATTAAGTGTTATAGTTAATAAAGGTGGATAGTGTGATGGTTATAGTTAGTAATGGTTGACAATATTACGATTATAATTTTAGAAAAATGGACAGTGTTGCAAACGTAATTAAAAGGGCAGACAGTGTGGTGATTATGGTTTGCAAGCTAATCAAACAGACTATACATTGTAAAAGACAAATGGCACTTGTTCCTATCAGATCCATTGTGTGCTCAAACAATA
>JARQOC010003826.1:0-13759 GCA_033576535.1 Allobates femoralis | reverse complement strand
CCTCAATAAAACAATGATGTATGATCCTATGCTGTAATGTCTGTATACTCTTTTGCGTCCTCCCCTGTCCAGGATCAAACCATGCTCTGTGCACGGTTAGACACAGCCATTACACAGCATGTCGCAGGGACAGATATATATAAGATCAGCTTGGCACAGGAACATTTTTTTAAATACATCCAATTGTGGAAATTATTATTGTTCCAAGATCTATTGATTAAAAATTACCTTTGTTCATGGGAAAATCCCCTTTAAACAGAAGCCCATTCAAGCAAATGGAGCTAGAGGGTATTAAATGCTCATACTGCATAGTCCCTAAATTAAATTTTTGGAGTCGCTACACAGCTTGCACTGAGGGCAAAGCAGTGTGAAGCACTTACACATCCAGACAAATCCACAGTACCCCGAGATCTGTTGTAGATGTGGATTTGCCAAGAACTTCTCTTAGGGTGCCTTCACACTATGGCACGATCTGGTCCGGGGCTGTCCGGGATGACCCTGACAGCCGCGGACTGGATCAGCACACAGGACTGGAGGGCTAATATGCCCTCCGGTCCAGCGTGCAGCGCACGCAGCTGCAGACACTGACAGGTCAGGACCGCGCCGCCGTGGTCCTGATTTATCAGCAGCGGGAACTGCGTGTGGCTGCACACCAGACTGGAGGGCCGCAGTGGGAAGGCACCCATAAGCAGCACGTTTTTTTATCCAGCAGCACAATACAAACGTTTACCAATCGGTGATCGTTTAAATGCCGGTTTAAACATGCAGACTGAAATTAGCGATGTGCAGTGAGGGATCTACACTAGATCACTCAGTGCATAGAAGCTGCCACAGTTTTCAGCAGCGTGAGACCCATTTATTGCGGATGATGCACTGCTGAGAATGGGTGAAACAAAAGATCGTTTCACTGAATGCTCTGCAGCCTGTACACATGGCAAGATAATTGTGATACAAGTATGTTTAACAAGGCTTGTTCTTCTTGTTCTCGATTATCTTGGAGTGATATTTAGAAGTATTGAGCTTTAAAAGAAACTTTCAGTTCGTTTATGCCCCGCCCGCCCAGCTATCACTGTCTGTACCTGCATCTTCATAGTACTATTCTAATCATCTTTGTTTGAGCTAATAGTGTCGTGTTTAAGGTGAAAAAAAAGCATTTGTACACTTATATTTGCTTATGTAAGTGAGCCAGTCAGACTACACCTTGGAGGATGTAGTCTATCTGGCAGGTTAATAGTTAACTCACCATTAACTTCTCTGTCTAAAGGACCTGTGTGATGTAATGATCATGTGACCATAGTGGGCGGAGCTAAGCAAGCAAAAACATGGTCTATGAAGACTTAGGTCCGCCTATTATAGTCACTTGATCATGACATCACACAAACCATACAGCTTCTTATAAAATTCTGCTGAAATGTTAACTATTAACCTGCCTGATAGACTACGTCCTCCAAGTTGTAGTGTAAGTGTATAAATGCTTTTTTTTTCCACCTTTAACATTACACTATGAGCTCAGACAGGGATGATTAGAATAGTACTACAGTATTAAGCTGCAGGTGCAGCCAGTGATAGCTGGGGGGCATAAACCACCTGACAGGTTCCCTTTAAAGATAAAAAAAAATATCTGCCTTCTCTTTGTACCTAGAACTGTTATGTCTATACTTACCTGTTTGCAGTTATAATTGTTTATGTTTATGTCTATACTTACCTGTTTCCAGTTATAATTTTTACATAAGATATGACTAACGTAGTGTTTGTTTCATCTACGTTACCACTTTGGAATTGTTCATTAGTAGTTTACCAGAGAAATAATAAACACATTTGGCAAATAAAAGTTGAACGTGCCATTTAATAACATCTTTTTCTTTATCCTGCAAATCTAAAACAACTAAAACGACTAAATCTAAATCTAAAACGACTGTCTGACAATAAGTGGCTTTTTATGTTTGCCAATAAATATAAATAAAAAAATCCCCATTTGTTTCATTTTATTTCAAATTTGCAGGGCTAGACGTGGGGGTAGTCATCATTAATATCACTGGCAAATTTATTTTTCTGGTCATCATAATGGGAGACCCAGACAATGGGGTTTAGGGCACTGCCCTCCGGAGGTCACACTAGGTACTACAAGTTTGTAGACACCGCCTCCTCCGCTTATAAACCCCTACCGCAGGGAACATCCTCAGTTTTAAACTTAGTGTGCTCGGAGGATCACGCTTTGCTTGCACTTCACTGCATTCTCACAGCTTACGTGATGGCGTCTGAAGACAAGGTAATACGGTCCTATCGGGACCGGTGACAGCCTCCCCGCTCACCCTTAGTGGCACACGCTGGTGGAGGTACCGGAGGGCCTAGAGCCTGGACACTTCGTGTTCTCCCGGTACGCTGTTACGCTCCTCTCCATCCCTCTCTGGGGGGCTCTGGAGAGTGGGAGATGGGAGCCTTGCACAGCTCCGCTCCGTCCGAGGCCTCCCTAAATGGTGCTTACAGACCGGACTGGAGCCAGCCCAGTCCGAGGCCTCCCTAAATGGTGCTTACACTCCGGACTGGTGCTGAGCGGCCCAGTCTGAGGCCTCCCTAAATGGTGCTTACAGACCAGACTGGTGCTGCACCCCCGTCCGAGGCCTCCCTAAATGGTGCTTACAGACCGGACCGGCACTGAGGCACTCTGTGTCTCCTGCGTGCCTGGGGGTAGTGTCTGGCACTTTATGTGTTTCAGGACACTCAGACCGCGAGTTACCCTCGGGTCCGCGGTTCTGCGGGTGTACCCTGTGCTGGGGTCACCCTGGCTGACCGCCCTGTGTGTCACAGGGGCTGAAGCCGTAGGCTGCGGATGTTTGTCCCCTCATGGTGTACATGCAGTCTGTGTATAATGTTTTTACACTCTTTCCCGCGCTGCGGGCTCCGGCTCCCTCATGCTGTGGATGCTTGGAGGATGGGAAGCAGCCCGTGCGGTGACGTCATCGCTGGGCGTGTGTGTGTGTTTCCCGCGTCTCTCGGCGCCGCCCACAGTTTCACTGTCGGCGGCCATCTTTACCCTCACTTCCCTGTTGGGATTCTTATGCAGCGTGCGTCTGCACTCCAGAGGGGAGACCGGAAACCGTCGCGGAGGTCACACACACACCGCTTCCTCATACCGCTTTACTGCGGTCGGTAAGCCACCGGGATTCCCGGTTTTGTTGTCAATTTGGCTTATTTTCCCCTACTGTGGCGATGTCCTCAGCCGGGAAGCGTGCTGCTAAGGCGGCAGTAACCACCATTACCTGTGCTACATGCAATGGTGCACTGGTGGAGGGGTCCTGCAATAACTGCGGACGCCCAGAGGCCCGGGCTGGCACTGTTGAGTCAGCAGCTCCGGTGCTATACCCTGAGGTTCAGGTGATCTCAGGGCCATGGGAGACTCAGAATAAGATCAATGAATCTCTGCTGTCTCAGCTGTCCTCCATGTCGCAATCCCTGGAGGCACTTAATAGGAGACTGGATAGCCCAGCTACTCCATCCAGTTACCCCCGGGTGTCCCCCTCTTCTGCTGCGAGACCCCTTAAGCGGGCTCGTCGTGAGGATTCACCCGAGCTCCATACTCTCTCTGAGGAGGAGCGTTCCTCTGATGGTGAGGAAGATGATGGGGGTTCAAATTTCGGGTCTGTGTCTGTATCTGAACCGCCAGACGGGGTGGAGGATCTGGTGTCCTCTATTAACGAGACTTTACGTCTCGTGACACCCCCTGAGGAGGTGACGGTGCACCCGAAGGAGGTCTATCAATGGCTGCGGCCGGAGGCTAGACCAAGTGGCTCCTTCATGGACCACACTAATTTTGGAAGGGTGGTTAGAGCTCCCAGGTTACATCCTGGGCGGCGTTTTGTCCGTAAAACCAAGGACAATCGCTTCCCCTTCCCCCAGGAGGTGCTTCAGGAGTGGTCGCAGTCCCCGAAGGTGGACGCTTCCATGACCAGGATTGCTGCACGCTCCCTTTTCTCTGCCTCTGATAGCTCCTCACTGAAGGATGCTACTGATAGACAGGTCGAGCAGCTCGCCAAGTCTTCCTATGAGGCTGTGGGGTCTTCATTTGCCCCTAATTTTGCCACGGTCTGGACCTTACAAGCGATTACTACCTGCTTGGATGGTATCTCTGACATGGCAAGATCCAGTCCAGAGGTCCTAGCACTTACCGAAAGGGCAAGGGCCTATGCGGACTACGCCAGGACGGCGACTCTGGAAACTGCCACTCGCTCAGCTGTGGCTTCGGCCAATGCTATAGCGATCCGCAGGTTGTTGTGGCTGCGTCTTTGGGACTCAGATGCCACATCCAAGAAGATTTTGCAGAATCTTCCGTTCGCTGGTGACAGGCTTTTTGGCACAGAGCTGGACAAGCTAATTAAGGATTCTGCTGAGTCTAAGATACCGCAGAATAAGCCTAAGCCACGGTATACCGTTAAAAGGAACCCTAAACAGTGGTCCTTTCGTTCCAGCTTGCAGTCATCAGCACCGTCCGCTCGCACGGACCGAGGGGGAAAGCCCGCTTCCCAGTGGCGCTCTAAGAGTCGTCCAAAGAAGCCGGCGGGGGCGGCAGCTGCCACCCCCAAACCCGCCTCTACATGACTCGCTCTCTCATCCTGCCTCCCCACAGGTGGGGGGCCGCTTGTCTCGCTTTCAGGACAAGTGGCTGCTTCACGTTCAAGATCAGTGGGTTCGAGACGTGATCTCGCGAGGGTACAGGATAGAGCTGACGTCAAAACCGATATCCCGATTCCATCGGTCGGTCCCGTCACCAGAAAAAGCTCAGGCTTTTTACCAGGTGTTGGAGGGTCTCCGCAGAGACGGAGTGGTGGTCCCGGTACCTTCCGGAGAGAGGTTCAGGGGTTTTTACTCCAACCTCTTTATCGTCCGAAGAAGGACGGATCCTTCCGCCCAGTACTGGACCTGAAGCTGTTCAACCATCACGTGTTGGTTCGGAAGTTCCGTATGGAATCACTGCGCTCCGTGATCGCAGCTGTGTCACAGGGGGACTTCCTAGCGTCCATAGATATCAGAGACGCTTACCTTCACGTACCCATTGCATCGGCTCATCAGCGCTGGTTGCGATTCGCAGTGGGGGAAGAACACTTCCAATTTGTGGCACTGCCATTCGGGCTAGCCTCGGCACCGCGGGTGTTCACAAAAGTGATGGCCTCTATGATGGCTCTCCTGCACGGACAGGGACATGCCGTCATTCCCTATTTAGACGACCTACTGGTCAGGGCGCCATCAGAACACCTCTGTCAAGAGAGCCTGGATGTGACCATGCGGTCTCTGGAACAGTTCGGTTGGCTCCTCAATATTCAGAAGTCAACGCTAGTTCCGACCCAGTCTTTGACTTATCTGGGCATGGACTTCAACACAGCCTCAGCCCTGGTGTCTCTGCCACGAGTCAAACAGATGGCGATCCAATCAGGAGTACAAGCAGTCCTCCTGTCACCACACTCATCCCTACGGGTATTGATGAGACTGGTGGGACGCATGGTAGCGGCGATAGAGGCGGTGCCGTTCGCACAGTTTCGCCTCCGTCCTCTCCAGCTGGAGATTCTTCACAGATGGGACAAGAGGACGATCTCGCTGAATCGGCTGGTGACACTGTCACAACCGACCAAGGACTCCCTACAGTGGTGGCTCCAGCCACGTCACCTGTCACGAGGCCGGTCCTTCCTAAAACCGTCATGGTTAGTGGTGACCACAGACGCCAGTCTGAAGGGCTGGGGTGCGGTGTTCTTGCACCACAGGGCTCAAGGCCTCTGGACTCAGTCGGAGTCGGCATTGCAGATCAATGTGCTGGAGATCAAGGCGGTCTATCTGGCGCTCCTGGCGTTTCAGAAATTCCTGTCAGGACACCCCATTCGGGTGCAGTCCGACAATGCGACGGCCGTCGCCTACATAAATCATCAGGGAGGGACCAGAAGTGCTCAGGCCCTCGCCGAAGTCCACCGCATTCTAGCCTGGGTGGAGGAAAACGGCTGCCTGATCTCCGCAGTTCACATCCCAGGGGTCGAGAACTGGGAGGCCGACTACCTGAGCCGACAGGGCATGGACGCCGGAGAGTGGTCTCTTCATCCAGACGTCTTCCGGGACATCTGCGGCAGATGGGGCACTCCGGACGTGGATCTGATGGCCTCACGGCTGAATCATCAGGTGCCCCAATACATGGCGAGATCATGGGATCCTCAGTCTCTGGGGGCGGATGCCCTGATCCTGAGTTGGTCCAGCTTCCAGCTGCCATATGTGTTCCCGCCTCTGGCTCTGATTCCCAGGGTCCTGTGGAAAATCAGGATGGAATGCAGAGTAGCCATTCTAGTGGCTCCAGATTGGCCCAGGAGGTCCTGGTACCCGGACCTGTGGCAACTGTCAGGCGGACACCGGTGGGCTCTTCCAGAACGCGCAGATCTACTCGCGCAAGGCCCATTCTTCCACCTCAATTCCAGGGCCCTCAAATTGACTGCATGGCTCTTGAGGCCTGGCTGCTGACGTCCAGAGGATTCTCTCCTACAGTGGTTGCCACTATGAATAGGGCTAGGAGACCTGTCTCCAGGAAGATATACCACAGAACGTGGAAAATCTTTTTCTCCTGGTGTGCCTCTGGTGGACGCTCACCGTGGCCATTGTCCATCCCGACATTGTTGGCTTTCCTACAGTCGGGGTTGGAGTTGGGACTATCCCTTGGCTCTCTGAAAGGTCAAGTGTCAGCACTTTCAGTGCTGTTTGACAGGCGCTTGGCGCTCCTACCGAAGGTCCGCCAATTTCTGCAGGGGGTAGCTCGGGTGGTTCCGCCTTACAGGCGACCTCTGGACCCTTGGGACCTCAACATGGTCCTGGCGGCTCTGCAGAAACCGTCGTTTGAGCCACTGAGAGACATCTCTCTCTCTCGTCTGTCCCAGAAAGTGGTCTTTCTGGTGGCAATTACGTCCCTGAGAAGGGTCTCAGAATTGGCTGCACTTTCGTGCAAGTCACCCTTTCTGGTGGTTCACCAAGACAAGGTGGTGTTGCGCCCACGGCCAGAATTCTTGCCGAAGGTGGTTTCAACGTTTCACCTAAACCAGGAGATTGTTCTCCCATCATTTTGCCCCGCTCCCGTTCATCAGGTTGAGCGCGACCTCCATACTCTGGATCTCGTGAGGGCTGTACGCATTTATGTGTCCAGGACCGCCTCCTTTAGGAGTTCGGATTCCTTATTTGTCCTCACGATGGGTCGCTGTAAGGGGTCCGCGGCCTCGAAGTCGACCTTGGCCAGATGGATCAAGGCTCCCATTCAGGAGGCTTACCGGTCTTCTGGTTTGCCTCTCCCGGTGGGTTTGAAGGCACACTCTACTAGAGCTGTAGGTGCCTCCTGGTCCTTGCGACATAGAGCGTCTGCTCTACAGGTGTGTCAGGCGGCCACTTGGTCCAGCCTGCACACTTTCTCTAAGCACTATATGGTGCATGCCCATGCCTCTGCGGATGCAAGTTTGGGCAGGCGGGTTCTCCAGGCGGCGGTTGCCCACCTTTAAAAGGGAACCATGTGTTATCCGTCTTGTTGAGGAACTCTTCCCGCCCTGGGGTATTGCTTTAGGACATCCCCATTGTCTGGGTCTCCCATTATGATGACCAGAAAAAAGAGAATTTTGTTTACGTACCGTAAATTCTTTTTTCTTTAATCATCAATGGGAGACCCAGCACCCACCCAGTTGTTCCTTTGCATGTTTTGCATTTGCTCTGTTCTCTGTTGAGACAGTGTTTGCCGGGTTGTTGAGCCGTTTTGTGTACGGCATTCTTCCCGATGTTTCGGGTGTGGTTTATTTCCTCCTCGCAGCTTGTAGACCAAACTGAGGATGTTCCCTGCGGTAGGGGTTTATAAGCGGAGGAGGCGGTGTCTACAAACTTGTAGTACCTAGTGTGACCTCCGGAGGGCAGTGCCCTAAACCCCATTGTCTGGGTCTCCCATTGATGATTAAAGAAAAAAGAATTTACGGTACGTAAACAAAATTCTCTTTTTTCTTGTGGCTATGTATAATATTTAGTTGGTTAAATGCCCTGCAGATACGAGATATACCTAAGGCGGCTGTCACACGCTTCAATGTTGAGAGCGATATTGTTAGCGATCACATGCACGTGCGATCGCTAACAATATCGTTCACATCGTTGGTGAGCTGTCACACAGACAGACTCACCAGCGATGTGGAGCAGCGAGATCGCTGGTAACTATGGTACACATCGGGTTACTAGGCGCTGCGCGGCGCTTAGTAACCCGACGTTTACCATAGATACCATCTCCCAGCATAGGCTCTGCCGCTGGGAGATCGTTCATCGTGGTGTCACACACCACGATGAGGCAGATTGATCAAGCGATTATCTGCGATCTAAGAATCAAGCGATTTTACGGTGTAAAATCGCTTGATTACACGCAGCGATGCACAAACTATCGCTTAAGCGATCAAAAAGCAGATCGCTTAAGCGATATCGGTCAAGAAATTGATGCGTGTGACGGCCGCCTAAGGCCCACGTCTCACACACAGATATTTGTGCAGATATTGTTCGCAGATCTCTGGTTGCAGTGAAATCACGGACACATTAATCCATTTTGTGTCTGTATATAAATGGATTAATGTGTCCATAATTTCACTGCAACCAGAGATCTGCGAACAATATCTGTACAAATATCTGTGTGTGTGACGTGGGCCTAATGTTCATCCATAAGGGGGCAGCAGAGCGCAATCAATTTTATCCTAAATTTGGATACTGCCGCCTTTTAAGCTGCTTTACTCTTTGTGTGTTGTTGTCTATATTGTGTACATGGAGCACATGGCTGGTTCAGGGTCATATAATTAGGCAAATATCTATTTCACATACCCTTTTAGTTTATGATTACCCTTAAAAGAAATAACCCACTAAGCACAAGAATACATATACATTTGTGCTGGAAAACACGTAGGGGACAATTCTTCAAGACTGGTGTTTTGTATACCAGTCTTGGGCCTTTCACACTTGCGTTTTTTTCCTGATTTGCAAGTCGGCCGTTAGGCCTCCGATCTGGCAGTTGGCGCCGCATCTGCCTGATCGGCCGCAAACGTCAGCAAAACGCTGATGTGAAAGGAGCCTAAGGAAAGCTAAATTCATGAAGGAGGCGTACACCAAAAACATTCAAAGTCTGGAGAACATTTCTGTCATAATTTACAATTTATGATAAATTTGTCTTTGTAATTGACCACACCCTGGTTGGTTAAGCCACACCCACTTTTCAAAAACTATTCCTGGGACTGGTATAAAAATGACAAGTCACTAAATTTTGTGCAGCTAACAGTTGTTCAAAAATAAACTTGCAAGATTAAAAGTGGTATTAACATCTCCGAAATCCTATCCCATAGAGTCTGAGCCCATTTTGGTGGAGTCAGCTTTGGAGTCGGTAGAAAATGGACCGACTCTGACTCCTAAAATATATAATAAATTGGGTTCAGTAGTTCAATGCAGAATGTGCTTATTATTATTATGAATTATTATTATTATGGTCTATCTAAATATCTTAATTATTGTATCATAATAATTAAAATCCTGATGTTACCATGCACTACAATAAATGTATCACTATAAAAATGAGACATTTATGAAGAGTCAGTCAGAGTTGTGGAGTCAGGGAAATTGAGGAGTCTGAGTCAGTGGTTTGACTTACCGACTCCACAGCCCTGGGTGTAATAATATTAACAAATATACATTATTATATAAACAAATGCCCCCAATTAGAAGTGTAGTACAGTTGTCCTGATTAGCTGTGTCTCTTACCTCATGTGCAGGACATTGCAGATTAGGTATCCATGATTATAACTCATAGTGACAGTTAGTTGCTCGTGGTCATAACCATGAATACCTAAGCTGCTGTAATGTGCTGCACATGAGGTAAGAGACATAGCTAATTAGGAGAACCTTACTACATTTCTAATTGGAGATATTATTATTATTATTATTACACCTAACAAATATTTTTATAGGATCTTGGAGATAGGAATACCCCTTTAAGTTGCAAAAGCAAAGATGCAAGAAGTTGCAAATGCAAAGATGAATGTGAGATGAACAAAAAAAAGATGCAAAACACCAAAAACATAATAAAAAAAAGCTGCATTAAAGTAGTAATGAATTGGACCTGTTTTGTAAATCCAACATAAAGAGGCTTTTTCGAATAAGAGAGACTATTTCTAGTTTAGTTCCTAGCCATTTTCACGGCTCTGTAGCGCAAGCACTGGCAGACTCTGACAAATTCCACGGATTACACAACTCTCCATACGTATATATAAAACTGAGCTTGAAAATGTTCGGTAATGTAATCCATATGTCCAGCCCTCCTTATTTAATTTCCCCGTAACTTTTAATTATTAACTCAATTACTTGTATTTGAATGTTATTACTGTGCTAACAATAAGATTTAGTGTTCTGCCCGGAGCGATTGGTCTGAAAGCGTTTCGTCTCTTTTATGGCCTCGCTAATTAGACACAGCTTCATAGAGAAGAGAATGCATCAATGTCTCTGTACGCTGTCTGAGAACCACGGCTGCCATTGTGAAGTTTAGTTAAAAAAAACTCATTAGCTCAGTTATTAAAACACTTTTGTCAGATTAGTGACACCTCACTAATAAAGAATGTAATATGTGACCAATAGAGCCTTATAACGTCAGCTTGTCCTGATAAACCTCTGTTACACTCAAAAAAGTGCTCAGGAACTCGTATCCTGCTGATTACATGGTATAATGTAGCACAAGACATTTACTATTTAGGCTTTGTTCACATTTACGTTGGAGGCTCTGTTTCAAATTCTTTGATATTTTAATAAGTAAAAAAAATCACAAGTGACAGTCACCTCAGTAGAACCCTACTGAACAGATTTTAAGTGGTTTTCCCACAATTGATGTTTATAAGGGTGGCTCAGTGGTTAGCACTGCAGACTTGCAGCACTGTGGTTCTGGATTCAGTTCCCACTAAAAACAACATCTGCAAGGAGTTTGTATGTTTGCATGGGTTTCCACATTTGAAAGACATACTGATAGGATGTTTAGATTGTAAGCCCCAATGGGGACAGTTTTGCAAATGTATATAAATGAATAAATGTTATTATAGGGATGGGTAATAAATGTTTGATCACTGGGGACTTGTCCCCAAAACAATCACTAAAGTGAGCTCCTTTTTAATGTATGACTAGGGAGGAGATGAATTAAGCAAAGATCAAGCATGCACCTATCAACTCCATGTAACGTCTACGGGGTGTCTGCAATGCACTCTGCTGTCTCCACCAGATCCATAGACTTTAAAGGGAATCTGTCAGTAGGTTTTTAGTTTCTAAACTGAGAGCAGCATGATGTAGGCAAAGAGGGAGACGTTAAATCCAACAATATATCACTTAGATTACTGGGTTCAGACATACTGACACACAGTTTTTAAATTTAGCATTGCAGCAGATCTCCAGGCTCTGTGTGTACAATTTCTATAGGCAGTGAGCTGCTAATCACAGCAGGGGGCATACTGGACATGACCTCATGCTGCTATGCCTAAGTAATGATAAGCTATTTGTGCTACTACAACCATTGCAGGTAAACAACAACACACTTTGTGATAAGAGATCTATAGCTGAAATTTGTGTTAACATAGCATGCTGTTATCAGATTACATAGCAAAAACCTGCTGACAGATTCCCTCTAAATAGGACACATTTGATCACTGGTTGCACAGTGAGATGATATTGGACCCCTTTTGTAGTGATTGGTGGGTGTCACAGCAGAAGGGCTCCCGATGTTCTGATATCTATCACATATGGATAGGTATAAAAAATGTCTGTTGTGGAAAAATCTACATAAAGAAGTTGTCTCAACATGATCGATAGTTAAAATTTCAAAGTGCCTGTAAAAATTACTTTGTAACTTACCTCTTATTAAAAGTCCTTCACAAAACATACAGAATTTTAATTCTATAGTTTAGAGGTTTCCCAGGTTACCAGTTACAGTTCTGATCAAAGGTTTACCTACCTCAGCTTTTTTGGCCTTGTTTTAAAGACTATGAATGATCACACAAAATAATTTTTTCCACTCATGATTAGTTGTTGAGTGAAGCCATTTATTGTCAAACTACTGTGTTTGCAATCATAATGATAACCGAAAACATCCAAATGACCCTGATCAAAAGTTCACATACCCTGGTGATTTTGGCTTGATAATATGCACAGAAGTTGACACAAATGGGTTTGAATGGCTAATAAAAGTAACATCCTCACCTGTAACCTGATTGCTTGTAATCAGTGTGGGTACATAAAAGCTGACTGAGTTTCTGGGATCCAGACAGACTCTTGCATCTTTGATCCAGCCACTGATGTTTCTGGATTGTGAGTCAAGGGAAAGGCAAAAGAATTGTCAATGGATCTACGGGAAAAGATTAATGAACTTTATAAAACAGTAAAGGGATATAAAAAGATATCCAAGGAATTGATAATGCTAGTCAGCAGTGTTCAAACTGTGATTAACAAATGGAAAATCAGGGGCTCTGTAAAAACCAAACCATGATCAGGTAGATCAACAAAAGGTTCAGCCACAACTGCCAGGAAAATTGTTCGGAATGCAAAGAAAAACCTACAAATAACATCAACTGAAATACAGGACTCACTGAAAACTAGCGGTGTGGCTGTTTCAAGATGCACAATAAGGAGGCACTTGAAGAAAAAATGTGCTGCATAGTCGAGTCGCCAGAAGAAAGCAATTACTGCGCAAATGCCACAAAGTATCTTGCCTACAATACGTCAAACAGCACAGAGACAAGCCTCCAAATGTCTGGAATAAGGTAATTTGGAGTGATGAGACCAAAATCGAACTTTTTGGCCACGACCATAAATGTTACATTTGCAGAGGTGTCAACAAGGCCTATGATGAAAGGAACACCATCTCAGTCTCCTGACCTCAATATCATTGAGCCACTCTGGTGAGAACTCAAGCAAAGTGCAGTTCATGCAAGAAAGCCCAGGAATTTACAGGAACTGGAGGCTTTTTGCCAAGAAGAATGGGCAGCTTTACCATCTGACAAAATAAAGAGCCTCATCCACAACTACCACAAAAGACTTCAAGCTGTCATTGATGTTAGAGGGGGCAATACACTGTATTAAGAACTTGGGTATGTGAACTTTTGATCTGGATTATTTGGATGTTTTTGGTTGTCATTTAATACTTCTCTCAATTTTTGGGGGGATTTAAGTATTTACATCGTAGTAGTACTATATATTTCAACCTTTTATTTGATACATAAAGGGTGCTATAGATTTCTGTTTAGGGGTCCCTTATAAAAGACTTCCTTTCTAAATGGGGCACCTCACATACAGCTGATTTTGGCAGCAGTCAGTCATTATCTTCATTGTAATTTTTACACACTTTTTCCTCATTGGAAAATGATTCAACCAATTAGTATTTTCAAATACAGGACATTATACTAAAGCAGAAATTAGTCTTAGGACATTACCATCAACTCAGCTTCTAAATACAAACAAATTTGAATATTTAGGTTTTGCGGCACCATGATACCTTGCTGCAAGGCACCACTTTCAGATTAACTAAAACCTTTTCTGATGGTTACTATGGAATCAAGGCATGTTAAGTAATGGACCGCTGAAAGGCTTTCTTTACCGAATTATGTCTGCCGTACAAATTATTTCATGGCAGCCGTTCTGTATACACAAACCTGGGGCCACAGGCCGTTGTTGTTGACATTTTGATAGTTTACAGCGTGATTGTGATACATAG
>JARQOC010003825.1:0-13765 GCA_033576535.1 Allobates femoralis | reverse complement strand
TATTTTACCAATTTTTCAACTATGACCTTCTGGTGTGCACCATTTTGAGTAGCCCTTCTTGTCAGAAAAACCTGCACATGAAGACCTGGGCACTGGGAGGGTCTAAAGAAACTGTCCCAGACATTTGATAGAGTTCTGGTTTGTGTCTCCATCATCTCTCCTTGGTTGCCCAAGGAACTGTGAAATCTGCCACCAGCACTGTCAGATGAGAATTTTTGTACACATTGTTCATCTAGACCAGGTGTCCCCAAATCCGGGCCTCGAGGGCCGCCAACAGTGCATGTTTTCAGGATCTCCTTAGTATTGCACAGGGGTGGAATCATTACCTGTGCATTTGATCACAATAACACCTGTGCAATACTAAGGAGATCTTGAAATCCTGAACTGTTGGCGGCCCTTGAGGCCTGGAGTTGGGGACCTCTGATCTAGACCTTCTGGTATTGCACCATTTTACTATTCCTCTTCACAGCAGGAAAGAGAAATGGAAAGTCCTTCTTGTAGGGGGTTGAGAAGGGTGATAAACCAGTAATTAATGTTGGCCAAAATGCATATAATGCAACGGTCATGGGGAAGGCAGTGAGACATAAAGTCAGCCATGCATACAAGACTCCCAACAGGCAAGACTTTCCTGTCCCCACTAGGAGGACTAATCTCCGTCTTCTCCTCCTTCCTCTCCTCCTCCTACTCTTTAGCCCATCCACACTGAACAGATGGGATGAAACTTGTTTAGGTAGTACCCTCTGTAGTGCAGGCAACAATCTCCCCCTTCTCCTCCTTTGCCTTCTCAGCCTCCTACTTCTCCTCATTATCACCCACTCTGCACTGAGAAGATGAGTTGAGGCTCGGTTGGATAGTATCACCCTGTGTACTTTTTTAGAATCATAAAATCATAGAATGGAATATACGGAAGGGACTTCCTGGGCCATTTGGTCCAACCCCCTGCTCAAGGACGAATTCACTAAATCATCCCAGACTGATGTCTGTCCAGCCTCTGTTTGAAGTCTTCCATTGAAGAACTCACCATCTCTCAAAAAGTTTTTCTAATATCCAATCTGGGTCTCCTTCTGCTCAGTTTAATCCCATTACTTCTAATCTTTTCTCGTGCAAATGAGAATAAAGATGACCCCTTTACAGTGTGACTGCCCTCGAGATATTTTTAGACAGCTATTGTCTCCTTTCAGTCTTTTCTTTTTCAAGCTAAACATTGCCACACCCGTTGCAGCATGTGGTCATGCCGCACACCAGTCAGTGAGCTGGCACTTGGAAGCGCTGCTGCACACTGCCAGACTGGCGCCAGCTGTATCTGACTTACAGATATGGGGTACCTTTACAAGTAGCTCAGGCAAACCTGAGTAGGTTTTCAGAAACCGCTGAACCACTAAGTTGAGCATGTGGGCCAGGCATGGTATGTTTGCAAACTTGTTAAGCTCCAGAGCCGCCACCAGGTTTCAGCCAATTTCACTTTTGACTATCTTATATATAAAACCCGAAGGCCACTTCCGGTGAATCTGGCCAACTTCCGTGATGGCCTGTGCCCTGTGTCACAGACCGGAACCGGAAGTTCCAGACCCACGAGCGGTGAGCGCGTAGCTCTCACCTCGAGCCGCTGTCAAACCTGCATAGCGGCTCGCAGTGGGCGCTAAAGCGCCACCACTTGCCGCTATCCCACCACCGCCCCCCCACACAGAGCCCTGTGTGCTCCCACCCACATCCGGGAACCGGCCCGCCCCGGCCCGGCCCACACTCCGGTGTGCGGCCTCCGCCGGCACCGCCCACTCTCCTCCTCCATCAGGGACCACCATTCCGCCACCGGCCCCGCACACAGCCTGCCGTGTGCGCCCACCCACATCCGGGAACCGGCGCGGCGCGGCCCACCCTCCGATGTGCGCCTTCGCCGGCAGTCCTGCCGCTCACCCCACACACCCGGTGACTCTCCTCCTCCAACCGGGAGCTAGCCCCGCCCACACTCCGGTAGCCGGCCTCCGGTACCGCCGCCAGCACTGCCGCTGACCGCCGACAGCCCGGTGAGTGTTCTGCCCCCCAGCCTCCCCTCTCCTGTGCCCCCCAGCCTCCCCTCTCCTGTGCCCCCAGCCTCCCCTCTCCTGCGCACCCCCAGCCTCCCCTCTTCTGTGCCCCCCAGCCTCCCCTCTCCTGTGCCCCCCAGCCTCCCCTCTCCTGTGCCCCCCAGCCTCCCCTCTCCTGTGCTCCCCAGCCTCCCCTCTCCTGTGCCCCCCCCAGCCTCCCCTCTCCTCTGCCTCCGCTCTCATCTGCCTCCGCTCTTCTCCAGCCTCCGCTCTCCTCTGCCTCCACTCTTCTCCAGCCTCCGCTCTCCTCTGCCCTCCCCTGCCTCCGCTCTCCCCTGCCTCCGCTCTCCCCTCCAGCCTCTGCTCTCCCATCCAGCCTCCGCTCTCCCCTTCAGCCTCCGCTCTCCCCCTTCAGCCTCCGCTCTCCCCTCCAGCCTCCGCCCTCCCCTCCCGCCTCCGATCTCCCCTCCAGCCTCCGCTCTCCCCTCCAGCCTCCGCTCTCCACTCCAGCCTTCGCCCTCCAGCCTCCGCTCTCCCCTCCAGCCTTCGCTCTCCCCTCCAGCCTCTCCCCTCCCCTCCAGTCTCCGCTCTCCCCTCCAGCCTCTGCCCTCCAGCCTCCCCTCTCCCCTCCAGCCTCTCCCCTCCCGCCTCCGCTCTCTCCCTCCAGCCTCTCCCCTCCAGCCTCTGCTCTCCCCTCCAGTCTCTCCCCTCCCGCCTCCGCTCTCCCCTCCAGCCACCGCCCTCCCCTCCAGCCTCTCCCCTCCCGCCTCCGCTCTCCCCTCCAGCCTCTCCCCTCCAGCCTCCGCTCTCCCCTCTGCCCTCCCCCCTCCCCTGTCCTCTGCCCCCAGCCTCCCCTGTCCTCTGCCCTCCAGCCTCCCCTGTCCTCTGCCCTCCAGCCTCCCCTGTCCCCTGCCCTCCAGCCTCCCCTGTCCTCTGCCCTCCAGCCTCCGCTCTCCCCTCCAGCCTCCGCTCTCCACTCCAGCCTTCGCCCTCCAGCCTCCGCTCTCCCCTCCAGCCTTCGCTCTCCCCTCCAGCCTCTCCCCTCCCCTCCAGTCTCCGCTCTCCCCTCCAGCCTCTGCCCTCCAGCCTCCCCTCTCCCCTCCAGCCTCTCCCCTCCCGCCTCCGCTCTCCCCCTCCAGCCTCTCCCCTCCAGCCTCTGCTCTCCCCTCCAGTCTCTCTCCCTCCCGCCTCCGCTCTCCCCTCCAGCCACCGCCCTCCCCTCCAGCCTCTCCCCTCCCGCCTCCGCTCTCCCCTCCAGCCTCTCCCCTCCAGCCTCCGCTCTCCCCTCTGCCCTCCCCCCTCCCCTGTCCTCTGCCCCCAGCCTCCCCTGTCCTCTGCCCTCCAGCCTCCCCTGTCCTCTGCCCTCCAGCCTCCCCTGTCCCCTGCCCTCCAGCCTCCCCTGTCCTCTGCCCTCCAGCCTCCCCTGTCCTCTGCCCTCCAGCCTCCCCTGTCCCCTGCCCTCCAGCCTCCCCTGTCCCCTGCCCTCCAGCCTCCCCTCTCCTCTGCCCTCCAGCCTCCCCTGTCCTCCAGCCTCCCCTGTCCTCTGCCCTCCAGCCTCCCCTGTCCTCTGCCCTCCAGCCTCCCCTGTCCTCTGCCCTCCAGCCTCCCCTGTCCTCTGCCCTCCAGCCTCCCCTGTCCTCTGCTCTGCAGCCTCCCCTGTTCTCTGCCCTCCAGCCTCCCCTCTCCTCTGCCCTCCAGCCTCCGCTCTACCCTCCAGCCTCCGCTCTACCCTCCAGCCTCTGCTCTCCCCTCCAGCCTCTCCCCTCCAGCCTCCGCTCTCCCCTCCAGCCTCTGCTCTCCCCTCCAGCCTCTCCCCTCCCGCCTCCGCTCTCCCCTCCCCGCCTCTCCACTCCCGCCTCCACTCTCCCCTCCCGCCTCCGCTCTCCCCTCCAGCCTCCGCTCTCCCCTCCAGCCTCTGCTCTCCCCTTCAGCCTCCGCTCTCCCCTTCAGCCTCCGCTCTCCCCTCCAGCCTCCCCCCTCTCCTCCCGCCTCCGCTCTCCCCTCCAGCCTCTGCTCTCCCCTTCAGCCTCCGCTCTCCCCTTCAGCCTCCGCTCTCCCCTCCAGCCTCTGCTCTCCCCTTCAGCCTCCGCTCTCCCCTTCAGCCTCCGCTCTCCCCTCCAGCCTCCGCTCTCCCCTCCAGCCTTCGACCTCCAGCCTCCGCTCTCCCCTCCAGCCTTCGCCCTCCAGCCTCCGCTCTCCCCTCCAGCCTCCGCTCTCCCCTCCAGCCTTCGCCCTCCAGCCTCCGCTCTCCCCTCCAGCCTCCGCCCTCCAGCCTCCGCTCTCCCCTCCAGCCACCGCTTTCCCCTCCAGCCTCTCCCCTCCAGCCACCGCTCTCCCCTCCAGCCTCTCCCCTCCCGCCTCCGCTCTCCCCTCCCGCCTCCGCTCTCCCCTCCAGCCTCCGCTCTCCCCCTCCAGCCTCTGCTCTCCCCTCCCGCCTCTGCTCTCCCCTCCAGTCTCTCCCCTCCCACCTCCGCTCTCCCCTCCAGCCACCGCCCTCCACTCCAGCCTATCCCCTCCCACCTCCGCTCTCCCCTCCAGCCTCTCCCCTCCAGCCTCCGCTCTCCTCTCCAGCCTCCGCTCTCCCCTCCAGCCTCCGCTCTCCCCTCCAGCCTCCGCTCTCCCCTCCAGCCTCTCCTCTCCAGCCTCCGCTCTCCCCTCCAGCCTCTGCCCTCCAGCCTCCGCTCTCCTCTCCAGCCTCTCCCCTCCCGCCTCCGCTCTCCCCTCCAGCTTGTCCCCTCCAGCCTCTGCTCTCCCCTCCAGTCTCTCCCCTCCCGCCTCCGCTCTCCCCTCCAGCCACCGCCCTCCCCTCCAGCCTCTCCCCTCCCGCCTCCGCTCTCCCCTCCATCCTCTCCCCTCCCGCCTCCGCTCTCCCCTCCAGCCTCTCCCCTCCAGCCTCTGCTCTCCCCTCCAGCCTCCGCTCTCCCCTCCAGCCTCCGCTGTCCCCTCCAGCCTCCGCTCTCTCCTCCAGCCTCTCCCCTCCTGCCTCTGCTCTCCCCTCCCGCCTCTCCCCTCCAGCCTCTGCTCTCCCCTTCAGCCTCTGCTCTCCCCTCCAGCCTCTCCCCTCCAGCCTCCGCTCTCCCCTCCCGACTCCGCTCTCCCCTCCCACCTCCACTCTCCCCTCCCGCCTCCGCTCTCCCCTCCACCCTCCGCTCTCCCCTCCAGCCTCCGCCCTCCCCTCTGCCCTCCGCCCTCCCCTGTCCTCTGCCCTCCAGCCTCCCCTGTCCTCTGCCCTCCCGCCTCCCCTGTCCTCTGCCCTCCCGCCTCCCCTGTCCTCTGTCCTCCAGCCTCCTCTGCCCTCCAGCCTCCCCTGTCCTCACCCCTCCTCACCCCTCCAGCCTCCCCTGTCCTCACCTCTCCTCACCCCTCCAGCCTCCCCTGTCCTCACCTCTCCTCACCCCTCCAGCCTCCGCTCTCCTCACCCCTCCAGCCTCCGCTCTCCTCACCCCTCCATATGCAATGTACAGTATGTGTATATATGTGTGTATGTAGTCACTTCCCTCACTTTGTCCGCACTTCCCTCACTTTGTCCGCACACATACACACACACACACACTTCGCTATACTTACCACCGGCTCTGCATCAGCCGCCTAGATCCTCAGTCGACATGTCGCCACCCCCGAACTACTGGATCCAATATAGCATCCAAGAAGTCTCCCCAAACTTCCCGAACGCCATATTGGATCCAGTCGTCCGCGGGCGGCGACATGTCAACTCAGGATCCAGCCGGCGGGGAAGATGCAGGGTCGGTGCTAACTATAGCGGAGTGTGTGTGTGTATGTGTGTGTGTATGTATGTATGTGTGTGCTGACCACTCTGCCCACGGCGCTGCGCTGACCACTCTACCCACGGCGCTGCCCTGCCCACTCTGCCCACGCCACTGTGCTGACCAATCTCACCGCACTCACTGCTAACCACTGAGCCACGGCACTCACTGCTAACCACTGAGCCACGGTACTTACTGCTAACCACTGAGCCACCGCACTCACTGCTAACCACTGAGCCACCGCACTCACTGCTAACCACTGAGCCACCGCACTCACTGCTAACCACTGAGCCACGGCACTCACTGCTAACCACTGAGCCACGGTACTTACTGCTAACCACTGAGCCACGGCACTCACTGCTAGCCACTGAGCCACCGCACTCACTGCTAACCACTGAGCCACCGCACTCACTGCTAACCACTGAGCCACCGCACTCACTGCTAACCACTGAGCCACCGCACTCACTGCTAACCACTCAGCCACCGCACTCACTGCTAACCACTGAGCCACCATATACTCTGCTACCCACTGAGCCACATGTATACACACAATTCATTTCACCGCACTCCCCTAACTATTAGTAAATAAACTATATATGGATTCTAGACTACCCGATTCTTTAGAATCAGCCCGCCATCTAGTTCTGTATAATCTCCTTACATAACTTGTAGCTCTGATAGTCTGATCACTTGTACCATATAGAGTAATGTCACAGCATTGTTGCATATAGTGGAAATCACAGTCTCCTTTGAAGCCCTTCCACAGGCAGAATTTCAAAGTAGCGCTGTTATGACCCCCTGGTATAATAGCAACCCATTGGCAAATGCAATCACATCATGGGCGCTTAAAATGGTGCACCTCCATGACAATGCATGTTAAATCCTGCTGTCAGAGTTTGACTGCAGAATTTAACAGGTTAAAAATGGAGCTCAACCCACAAATGTTAGAGGCAGGTCCTGGCTGTAATACACAGCCACTACCTGCCAAGTATAGGGCAGGCTCATCCTGTGAGTAAGTCATAAAAAATCATTTAGGTGTAATGAGGAGGAATCCCAATATTTTTGTCTATATAACACCAAGAGTAAAGTAATAGTAAAAAAAAACGTTTCTGAAAATTAAGCAAAAAAAAAAAAAGTCTTCAGCACTGATATACTAGTTGTATAACACAGATGTGTTTGTCCATAAATTATTTCTAAATCTAACATATCCTATCAATCATCCATCACCCTTAGGCTGCTATGTTACAAAAATATGTATGTTAATGTGTTCATTTGTACTGGAATGCAGAGACACATGTGATCCATCAGTCATCTGTCAGCTAATTGTCACCTTTAGGCTCCCATGATAAAAAAAACCCACAAATATTAAAGGGGTTGTCCATGGATAGAAAATACAACAAAAAAGAAATGTCACCTTAAAAGTAAAACATGCTTTTCTGTTTTGGAAGGTAATTACTATATAAATATGTAGCCGTCTTGTTAAATTAATGCAAGCCAATCCTAGAATGTTAATAGGAAAGGTGCTGGTGAGCATGTGCAGTAAGGAGCTCCTGTGCTTCCTTCATGTATTGGAAGATTGAACTCAACAAAGTGGCATTTTCCATTTGGAAATTCTGTTTGCCATCAAGTAGTAGCAATTGATTTAGAAGAGCAAAGACAAGAGTCATCAAAGATGTAGGACCTTTTCACACTGCGATCTTCCCCATGTTCAGAGGTCCATCAGGGCTTATGTTCGAGCCACCCACAAAACGGGATTTAAATGTATGCACCGACGGGGCAATTGAACGTAGGGAAGATCACAGTGTGAAACAATCTGTTACACCTCATGCTGCAGGACTGACCTTTTCTGAGCTGAGAAGTCGGTGTCCAACATGCAGCCCAGGGCGCTCCGTTTGCCTACCCACTACCACGGGGCCGGTCTCCAATGAGCAGGGAGACTGCTTCCTGTCACAAGATTCCCTGCTGCCTGCATGTTCCTCTAGCAGCTCTCCTGTCCCCTTACTCACCCTGCCACCGGTTCCATGCTTCCTGCATTTCCTGCATCTCCTTCTGCTCCCAAGACTTGCATCTTATGATATGAGATTCAATGGCTAGCACACGATAGGTGCGGGGGTATGGTGCTAGTGAAGGAGGCTCGTAAGTCCCACATAAATGTCTATTAGAATTACTGCACATATACACTTAAGGAGTTTTTTGCTTGTTAGTGAAATTTATTAAAACAAGTGCTCTTATAGTGATTGCGACAGAATGACGTTTCGGTCATTCAAGACCTTGATCACATAAGTCGCCTTGAGCTATGTTGTGGTTCATGAAGGATGTGGTCCTTATGGTCAGGGTAGGAACAGCGGGTATGCCCTTAGTAGTTCTGAACTGAGGGCTGTCCTGTACAAGGTAATGGTCACTTATGCCTTTAGGTTAGCCAGGGTCAGAGCGGTCGCTCTATGTGGGGTGGTGGCACGGCGGGTGAGTGTGTTCACACTCAGTTGTAGCAAGGAGGAGTGCTCAATGCAACTTATGTGATCAAGGTCTTGAATGACCGAAACGTCATTCTGTCGCAATCACTATAAGAGCACTTGTTTTAATACATTTCACTAGCAAGCAAAAAACTCCTTAAGTGTGTGTGTGCAGTGATTTTAATAGACAAAGCCTGCATCCTGCCTGCAGAGCCTTCAGGAGTGTCTTTAGGATACGTGCTCCGCCCACTCCCCAGATGTAAAGATCCAGTACACCTGATGCGCTTTTCACCTAGTTGCCCCTTCCAACTAGTTACATCTATATATGGCACGCTCTCCTTTAGGGAGGTGCCTAAGCAACATCGCCTGTTCCTAGTTGTGTTGCATTCTCTCAGGTCCCTGTCCCACTCTCTGACTTTGCACTCACTGTTGCATTACCAGTTTTACCCATACCTCTTGTCTCAGCTAGACCCTGTCACATATGCCTGAGGTCCGTCTTGCCAGTATCCTATTAGTCCATTCTTCTGTGCACCTGCCACATTGCTTCGGAGCTCATTACACAAGCACATGCCAGACCTGAGGTCTATTGCCTACACTGAGTCCTTTCATCGGCTCGAGTACCGCTACGCCTGCTCTGGCACCTTGACTCCTGGACTACCTCTCAGTTGCCTTACTGTCCTGAGCCTCGTGCCAGCTCCTTATTGACTGTTACCTATCCATGTGCACCATCCTTTCTGTACTGGTGAGATGACTTCATTGTATCACTACCACCATCTCTGGCTTATTCCGATCTGACACTCAGCCTCCACTTCGGTGGTCCAGTGGTCCACATCACCACTCCCACACCTCTGTGTGCCTCACACAACCCTTAAGAGCAGCATACTGTAGAGTACAACACTAAAGTAATGCATAGAGGGCCCTTAGACTAAACCAAAAACCCTTAAAGGGCCACATACCTGCCTGATGTATTTGGTGCTGATTACCACCGACACGGAGTGGTCTTAGACTGCTCCTGTCAATGATTTTTAATCTTCAGCTGATGGCACATTGACAGAGGGGTGGCTTCTCCGCTCTGTTTATGGGCACATGGCTGACGTCCTGCTGATTGTCAGCCAGCTCCTCCAATTAGGTAATTGGAAGCAGGCTGTCAAGTAGCATGAGGTCGGCTGTCCTGCCCATTCCACAGAGTAGAGCAGAAAAGAACCCGCTGCTCTGTTTACCCCTCCACGCTTTCCCTGGCAGAAGCGGTCTATGAATGCTCTGTACCATGAATGTGAGGTCGTGAAAAAAAACTATGCAACAATATATTTACCACCTCACATTTTATTAAAGCAAGCTTTTGTTCAGCACTTTCACAAGAGCACATTCAGTTGTTTGGTGACTTTTACTATATCTTTGTGAGTTCTTATCCACCTTAAGACATAGCTCCCCTATATTTTTTTCTCTTGTTTTCTTTTCTCTTTTTCTCCCCTTTTTTTCATGGTTCTTTTATTTTGTTAATAAAATTAAATGTTTTTGTCATATTTAAATGCGTATGTGTGGTGCCCCTGTGGATTCAGTCGCCACAGACGTACTGCACCCCTGTTAGGGTGTAGTATCCCACTCACTGGTAAGAGGGGTACAGACCGGTACCGAAACAACCAGATCACACTAGGAGCGATTGTAGTGGGGTTGAGTGGTGAAGGAAGTAGTTAGAGGGAGCACTTGGGGAGGAGTGAGGTCAGTAAGAACACACATAAATGACGTGGGACATGTGACAAGAGGTATAAAAAGAGACAGAAACATCTAGAACACAGGAGAAGAGACAGTTGAACAGAAGAAGAGAGTTACCAGCTGAGGAGAGGTGGTAGAACAGCTGAGGTGAAGCCATTGAACACCAAGGTCGAGTTGGAGAGAAGCTAGAGAACGTACGCCTGAGAAGTGTCCAGAGGACTGGAGCGAGTGGGAGCTGGTCCTGAGGCCGAACCCTAGAGCAGAATATCAACCAAGTGACTCCAGGAAGAAGAGGGGGTCCCAGAGGCACGGGAAGTGAGCAATCCACCCGTGGGACTCGTATCCATTATCAGGCACAGGCAAATGGAGGGACTAGGCCGCAAGGGGCACTGGGAACCCAAAAGACTACCGGAGAAGACAAGGCTCAGCTAGCAACCCGAAGTTTGTGGCGCTTCCATGGTGACTCAGCCGACAACCGCACACATCTGCTGAAAAGGTGGCAGCCATAGGGCTAAGGGGAGACACTGATGGGGAACCCGTAGGAAAACCCCACAGTCACTGGCTCAGAGCTCTGTTTGGTGAGGCGCAAGGCAGGATGGGCGGGGCAAACGCTGTGTGAGACAACCTGGAAAGGTCAAAGAAGGGTTACCGGTTACGTACCTTCCTACTACCAGGGAGTAGCTGGATCTCTGCCTCCGAGAACTCAGTGCTCAGCGGGATGCTGCACAAAGACTGTGAGTAAAAGAACTAAAGACTGCAGCCTACAGTATCTCTGAACTTTATTAACGCGTCTAAAGCTCCTGAAACACAAAAAACAACTCATTCAGGTATTTTTGGCCACCTTAGAGGTCAGCCCTACCCATAGAGGGTTTAAGAACATTGCTGCCTTCCAACCATCGGCCACTAGGAACACTGTCAAGCAGCAGCCTTCTATAGTCACAACCTGCGGGTGGCGTCACGTAAAATTAACAAGTATTCCCAGGTCCAGTCACCCCTACCCAGAATGAACCCTCCAAGTCAGATCCCTATCCCTAAAAGAGACAGCAACCCACACCAAACTTTTAATGACACAGCCATGGTCATGGAGCCGGGTCTCGGTCCCTGTGATCTCCGTCATGAAGCCTCAAGAAAGCCTGGTTCTGAGTATCCTAAGGCCCTAAACCTTGCCCTGATGATGCGTTCTGTCTGGCACCAAGTTTGAATGTATATAAGCTATATCACTGCAAACCGACTGTATTGGTGATTGTCCTGATGAAGGGGTGAGGAATACACCTTGAAACACATTGACTAAAATCACTTGCATTCACTGATTTCCTTGGTAAATGGTCGATTGTACAGCAGTGCAGGTGGATTCAACATAATTCCTCTATTTTTTCAGTCCTTATCACAGTTATGTCATTTGATATCTGGTAAGGTTTTTAATATTTATGCTAGGATAGAACCTTTCCGATGGGGTGGGATGGCTTTTACAATGTTTTAATCAAAAGAATATTATCAAGTGTTCATTCTTTATTTTCATACACTATTGCATTGCATTTATTTTTTTGTGGTTATTTGCTCTTTTTTTTCTTTTCTTAGATTTTGCTGTTTTGTGGCCTGTGTGAACATGCACCTACACGTTGCACCTACATGTTGAATGCATATACTTGCATTCCAATTTATGTTATTTTGTTTTTGTTTGTTTTTTTATGTTTTGTTCTTGGATTAGGTGGTAAAACCTGGTTATAGATTCTCTTTAAAGGGAACCTGTCACCTTGTTTTACTCCCCTTTGCTGTTACTACCTGTCCCTGTACCTTGTGAGCTCATCCCTAACCATCCCTGTCTGACCTAAAGGGGCCCTATATTGGTTTAGCACGTCCCACTGGGCGTCCTCGCTCCTTGTGTTGTGCCGTCTCATTTTTAAATTCCCGCCCAGTTGCTGATGTAATATGCCTGGCCCTAACATCATATCCAGCCTGGTGCATTGTGGACCTAATCATGTGATCGGCCCTGTGCATTGTGGGCCTAATCACGTGATCTGTCCGGTGCATTGTGGGCCAATCAGGTGATCAGCCAGGTGCATTGTGGACCTAATCACGCGATCGGCCCGGTGCATTGTGGGCCTAATCAAGTGATTTGTCTGGTGCATTGTGGGCCTAATCACGTGATTTGTCCGGTGCATTGTGGGTCTAATCACGTGATTTGTAAAACAAAAAGGAAAAGGGGCGCAAATGTGTAGGATCCCCTTATTAAAAACGTCTATGTGGCGTGGGTAGGTGGCCACTCACCTTATCGGGTTGTGCAATTCCTGCACAACCCGGTTTAACAGCCTCCGCCGCCGGCGGTATATGCAATGCCTCTCCGCTCTCCTCTCTCCTGTTCAAGGCAGATTGTTTGTGCTGTTCCTGAGCTGCTCCAGCCGCCAGTCCCTCAAAAAGGGAGTAGTTTTCATGCAAAAAATAGTAATGGCGGTCTGATTAGGAGCGCTCTAAGGAACAAGCAGACATGTAAGATGTTTTCATAAATATCAAATCTTTTATTAACTTCTTAGCTCTTAGCTCCCCTCACAGCTCCACTACGCGTTTCAACTGCATACAAACAGTCTTCATCAGGTGGTGTCACCTGATGAAGACTGTTTGTATGCAGTTGAAACGCGTAGTGGAGCTGTGAGGGGAGCTAAGAAGTTAATAAAAGGTTTGATATTTATGAAAACATCTTACATGTCTGCTTGTTCCTTAGAGCGCTCCTAATCAGACCGCCATTACTATTTTTTGCATAATCACGTGATTTGTCCGGTGCATTGTGGGCCAATCAGGTGATCGGCCCGGTGCATTGTGGGCCTAATTAGCTGATTGGTAAAAGGAAGAAAAAAACGGCACTCACCGAGGTAGCAGATAGCGGTATCCTTTATTGGGGTTGCGAAAACACAGTGCAGGGAGGGGTACTGGGGTGACAATGGCACCGTTTAGGGCTCTCGCCCTTCTACGGGTCACAGGTGGCCGGTGTTGCCCGCCCCTACCTTATATAGGAGAAGCGGGACGGTTCCCCTGATGGTGGTGCCCTCATTTCCTTCTGTGGATTCAATGCTAATCAGCTGATTGGCCCGGCTCTGGCGCATGCACAATGGACATATTGAAGCCAGGTCAATCAAGTAGTTAGGCCAACAATGCATCGGGCCAATCACCTGATTAGGCCCACAATGCACCGGGCCGATCACTGATTGGCCCACAGTGCAATGGGCCGATCATCTGATTAGGCCCACAATGCACCGGGACCGATATGATGTCCTGGCCCGGCGTTTTTCATCAGCAACTAGGCGGGAATTTAAAAAATGAGGCGGCACAACACAAGGAACGATGACGCCCAGCAGGGCGTGCAGAATGCCGGCGAGTATGGGAGAATGGAGCCCGCAGCCCGCCTTTCCAGTCTCCTAGATGGAGACTGTATGTAAGTTGTAAGTCATTTTTCTTAAACATTACAGGGCCCCTTTAGGTCAGACACGAATGGTTAATGATGAGCTCACAAGGTGCAGGGACAGGTAATGATAGGATGGGGGGGGGGGGGGGGGGAGTCAATGACCTGACAGGTTCCCTTTAAGGTATGAATAGAGATCAATTAAGGTAGATCAGATTCCCTTTGTGTTCTTTGTTTTTATTCTTTTTTATATTTTTGTTTTGTTTGTGTTTATTCTTTTTTTGTGATATTTTATATTGACATTTTATATTTATTTCTGTAACTTCTACAAAGCCTTTCAAGGAATGGCCATGAAACATCACAATAATAACTCGATTTTCTGTGAAGCACATGGTTTTCTTTGTATGGTGATATCTG
>JARQOC010003824.1:0-13768 GCA_033576535.1 Allobates femoralis | reverse complement strand
TTTTTTTTTTCCCCCTCTCTGTCCTCATCCTCCCCCGCTTAATCTCAGGCCTTAGTGATTTTCAGAGGCATAACTTTTCAAAGGTACACATCATTAGAATGGAATCTTGACCTTCATATTGACTGCCTTCCACTCCAATTTGAGTCATTGAAGCGACATTGTTTCTCTAATAATTCGCGATGCCTTGAGACGGGAGCCGCAAAAGTCATTTTGCAGTCTGTTAACGTCAGGCTTTTGAAAGCGGACAATACCCTAGGTGTTGTGCAAAATTATAAGCATTCCTTTTACCCCCTTTTTGTGACCAGGACCGTCTCATACTTCCTGTTATGTAGGAATTATTATTATTATTCCTGGCCTTAACATCGTTTAGACCAATTTGTCATATGACAATATGCAAAACAATCTGAAAAAAATATTTGTTTTGTGCAATACTTAATTTGAAGGTCTTAAACTCAAAAGAATGCCATTCTCCGATACATATCCCCTGTGTTGTCATTTTCAATCTGTGTTTAGCACAGTCCCAAAACAGACTTGTTTCAGCAAGTCTGTTGTAAAATAATAAATACAATATGGAAAGATGATTGTCCCGCTCACTGGATCATTATGTCTTTTGTTGCCTTTCAGGTTGCAATCTGAATTCTGGCTCCTTTTTTTGCATGAATGAATGAACCACATGGCCCTTGTAAATGTGCAGTGCGCAGAGCTTTATCACATTTGTTTACTGTGAGGGCCCTGAAAATAAATGGAAGCTGCAGTCTGGACTTCCACCCCCCATTCGAAGGCGCCTCACGTTAGCCTCGGACATCGTAATGCAAGGGACTTTGATGGTTGATGCCGCAGATTGAATTATGCCTTTGAGGAAAAGCTGTTAGCTCAGTCAAGAGTCCTCAATGTAAATTAAAAGTGGAAATGACATGAGCATTCTGTCCAGTGAATTAAAGTTGCAAAGAAAATTGATTCCCCCTCCTACTAAAAGTGATATTACAAAGAAAATTTTTGTACCACATGCACTTACTTGCACACACACACACACACACACACGCACACACACACAACACCGCACACGCACACGCGTGCACCCCCACACACACACACCACACACACACACGCACCCTGCAAATAACCATTCCAAATCTATTCATATTAGATTTCTGTTTTTTTTCTGTAGCCAGTCTCTGTTTTTGCCAAACCAGTACACTACCATTAGCCCATTGAGATCAACATGGGTATTGTTCGTTGGAGCTCCGCCTCTGTCACAAGGATAGAATGTGTCAAAGCCATTTCAGTTGAGTTCTTGAGGAAAGAAGATAATTTAAAACAACATATGAATGGACTTAAGTTCTCACTCTGTCCAGAAATGAGAACTGAGATGTGACCTTTGGTCTTCTTGGCATTCTTGATGATAGGTTTAACCTCTTCAAAGATGGCTGAGCCCAGCTCATCAGTCTTGAGACCACAGAGGGTAGACAAGTACGTGCATTTGTTTGTGGGGATGTACAGTCTATGTGTTTGATTTTCCCTGTACTTGTAAAGTCAACATATGTGGTTTCAACTTGGCCATTCTTCTCATGCCTCAAAGTAAACTCACGTGCGTTGGAATCTTCCCTAAATTATTTGTCATTCTATCGTCATGAAAAACCCCCCAGAGCCTGACATGTTTAACTTGATTTATTATTCACCTTCACTTACATTCAAAGTCAACGTGAAGATTATGAGGAGTTTGAATATCGTCCAATGCTCAGTGGAAGTAAGTTACTGTGTGGTTTTCTGTTACCCCCTAAGCTCTCACTATGAAAACCGCATCAGCTCTTTCTGAAATAAGATTTGTGTTTCCTGGGTTATTGGAACAAAGGGAACCACACTGTTTTTTTGGGGTCGAACATATTTTCAGCATTGGGAGAGAAGAAATAACAGGGCCGTCTGCAATTAAACACCTCCGTAAAGAAGAGCTATGACTTTGCAAAAACTCCCACACAGCCAAATCTGGAATAATGCTCTTTTTTTTCAGCAGTGAACATAGGTTTTACGGTATAATGTGACCAAAAAGAGCCACTTTTCCTCTATTCTCTAACCTTTTCACCTTATGGCCACTTTAATGGATCACAGTATGGGTTGGACTTTTAAGAAAATGACTCTATGTATCTTTTTTGTTTTACTTTATTTTTCATTTCTGTCACGTTCTATTTTCTTTGTAGTTCCACCCTCTGTGGTATTGGATTGTTGAGATTGTATTGGAGAGGCAATGCAAAACCCTAAAAGGAATATTAGCTGAAATGGAAATACTGCCTAAATTGTCAGCCAATGGACAAATGGGTCTCTTTTTAAGTGCATTATCTTGTGGATGGTGATGTGGGAATAGAGCAGAGATTGAAGGAGAAGACAAGACTTGCATACAGTTAGCCCAGGCAAGTATTACATTGTGTTACATACACTTATTTTGTACTTTTCTTGCTGTGTGATTGAGATCTGAGTTGTAGTCTATAGTCTCTCACTCTTTTCTTTTCAATAAGTTTTTTCTACACATGACATACAGATTCACATCTTTTCTTTTTCAGCATTTTTTTCCTTGTCAATGCGTTCAAAACTATGGTAGATTTAAACCATCATACAGTATATCCCAACAGTTTTGTGTAAGCTGTCCTTGGGAAAGTGTGACGTGATGATGGGCTCTTCGGGACTTGTGTACTTCGCCTGCACTGCTACAGCCACTTTTTATTGTCCACGTTGGTTACAAGGCTGGACAGTAATACCAGACCTAGCTACTGTTCTCTGATCGTTTCCATATGGGGAGGCCAATTGAGCCAAAACCCCTTTCTGTGTCCACTTCCTCTCAAACAGTCCTGACATTTTGAATAAACTCAATAACTCCCAATAAATTTTCTTATGGGACAGATAAGATGGGTCACTTTGGGGAAGACACATTTTCTGCTGCTGTTCGGAGGCGATCTTCCAATGTTTTTTTTTGTTTGTTGTTGTTGTTTTTTTTTTTTTTAGAATTTTTTAAAAAATTTGTGTCATTTTGGTAGTTGATAGTTGCCTTCCAAAGAGACCTGTGTGAAATGAAATACAAAATAATTCAGAAATGTAAATTTAATCTTGAAATGCTTTGTGTTGCAATTAATCCACTTTCATGGTCAGAGATATCGAAGGGACTTGTGTGTTTTTAAAGACATCTCTTCAGAGAAAGCGAAGAAAACGGTTTCTCCTTCATGGGAAATGGGAAATTTTGGAGGCAAAAACATGCTTGCTAATTGTCACTTGCGGAACGGTTAACTGATTCTGTTAAAAGTGGTGATCCGATCAATACAAGAAGAAATTCAGTTAAATTTACCGACATGTGAGTTCCATTATTACGACAGTGAACAATTCACTTGATTTTAACTTCGTACTCACTTTCTCCCCCCAAGCAAAGCCAAGCCGCCCCCTCAGATCTCACCAAGCAAGTCCATGGAGGAGAGTTCTGTGTGGCTGCCCTCTTTGCCTCATCCCGATCCTGGGTTTATTACAAACCCCAACAAAAAAGAATAAAGGTTTGACTACTAATTTTCCATCAAAGTTTTCAGAGTGTTAATCTTCCTGCATCCTACCCCAAATTTTGTGTCCGTTTGAATCACTGTGATTTCCTCGTGTTTGGCACTTTTAGTGTTTTCAGGTGTGTTATCATTCCTCCTCCTTCTTTTCCCAGATCAATCCAGCACACAGTAGTTGATTCGCCTGTACATCATTAGCTGCTATGGTAATATGGTGGAGCATGTGCTGGAACCTCGGCCAATAAAACACTGCTCAGAAGATAAGTGATGATACACCCTGGAACTCAGCCACCTGTCCGAGGGTTGCTGGACCCTAGCAAGGTAACATTTTTCAAATTCATCACCGGAAACTGTACTCATCCGGTGTGTTTTCATTCCCTGTTTCTGTTTGATGCAGAACTTCCAGTGGAACGAACTGCAGCCGCCCTTCAACTCAAACCATCCTTTGGTTTTAGCCTTGACTTGGTGCAGTACTTCAATATCTACTGGCAGGTAAGTGCATACAAATGCTTTGATTTATATGTTACGATATGTCCATTTATGCTTGGATAACTGGAAAGTAACTTATCACAACTCCCTGGCAAGATCAGGATCGTCAGATTCATTGTGCTTACTTTGTGATCTGATTGGACCATTCTGGAAAAGGAGAATGCATAATACTCCTGCATCAAACTCCTACAAGCTGGGATGGGGGATTTAATGTTTTAGTGCCCATTGACACACTCACTGATAGACAACAAATAATCATGTTTTTATCCTCTATTGCAAAATATATGATCCACAAAACACTTCATCAATACTTGAAAAACATCTACTTCTGAAAACAAATAGTATGTTTCTAGGACATTAGAAATGAGAACCACGGTGAAAAAATAACATGGGAAAATGTTCAGCAATTGATCAAAATCGCAAAGCTACAAAATATTTGCTGTGATTGATTTGCACAAATCTGTATAATCAAAACATTTCAAAACCCCGAGAGTCTGATAAATTGTTGTTTATTGTTTTGTTTGTTTGCCCCCCAACTGTTTTTTCAACATAGCTGATCCTGATTATCCCTAGGATGGGTGTTTTGCATTAAACCTTTTTGTTTCAACAATTTTACTCTCTTTACACAGCCTACAACTTAAATGGAACACTGTTTATCCTGTTACACTTTGAGTTACTTTCAATTTGAATAAATAATGAGGAGTAAGAAAACAGAAAACAACATAGTGTGAACCAGCTGTTAGGGCTGAAAATATTTATTCAAATTGAGACACCATGTCTCTGCAGTTGTCCACATAATGCCTTCATTGTTTTATTTCTTGCAGCCTAAATAGAGCTTCTCATTGACTAACTTAATTTTTCAACATGTCTTTTGAAAGATACATTGGTCTCTGCAAAGGGAGATGTGTGAATGTCATGGATATGTCTGCTAGGGTTCAGATGAATGTGTGTGTTGTGTATGTGTCATATTAATCATGTGGATATGTGTGTTGTCCATGTTATTCTGTCAAAGGTCAGTAATTAGCTTGATGGTACCACATACTCAGACCTCTTCAATCAGTAGTCCTTAAGAAACTCTGGAGAAATATATATTTTGCATCTCACCATTTTGTTAAGCCTGAATCCTTTAGAAAAGTTCATAGTTCCTCATTTCCTTGTTGTACCTTTCATCCATCTTTTGCTGCGAGGCTGTTTCAGGGACATGCTAGATACACTACTACACTATGTTGTGTTCGGACCAATTAGCTGACCCCTGAATCCCTTTCATTCAATAACAAGTGTAGAGCACTGAGCACTTTAGGTTTCTGTCTGAAAGGCCAATTCGCAAATGCACAGACTGCACATGGATGGCCACACACAGAATCAATCCACCCCCTGGAATAGGCTGAGCTCACTCCATAATTATGAACACACAAAAGCTGAAATTTTAGCTCTTGCGGTGCTGCAGGGCAAAGTGGTAAGCCGTATTTATCCTAATCTTTTTACTCGTCTCTGTTGACTTCTGCAGTGCTCCAGGTCTAACGGGTAGGATATTTTCTCAAATTAGTGCTAATGGTTTTTCCCTAGTGTCAGAGTGATGAGGACGCGTTGGAGTGACGAGCACGGGCGTCAGCTTATTCCACCATTCTCTCTGCCAGCATGGGCAGTGGACCTGGCTGCATAATGAGAGAGAATCATTGTATTAACATTTACATCCAATTAGCAATCGCCAGAATAACACTTCTGTGGCTCTTGATTCTCCAAGCCAACCAAGTGTGAAGTCATGCAAGCCCAAGATGCTATGAACATAATTGTTGGACTCTTTCCCACTCCTGTGCTCTTGCCATTTCCCCTCTGGGCCTGCATCCTGTACACCACCCCTGCTGCCCGAGATGCTCTTGGAGTGCCACTTTCATTTCTGCACTTCGCTCCCAAGCACACACTCTCTACTTTGTATCTCAGCGTGGGGTCTTGCCAGCCCCTCTCGTCCGCTATCTCCTGTAGGGCTTGGCAGTGCGCTGGACAAGTGATCCAGGAGAAAGAGTCAATTTGACCTTAGGAGGAATTTACAGCACAGCCACACACTCCATGTCCAGCTGCCTTAGCCACGCATAAAAAACCGGGCCACTGGGAAAAACAGAAAAAGACATCGTTTTTAAATTCAGGACCAATTGTGTTTAATTTACATTGCTAGTACAACAATTTTTGAGACAAAAAATAGCCAGGAAAAATGAGGCAAACAGACAAGACGATATACAAAAGATAAAATAAACACTCTTTAAACATTGAATTGGCCCAAGTCTTTGACAGTTCTTTGTTAAGTCTGTCCGCACCACAGAGAAACCCGTAAGGTAAACGCTGTGTACAGCGTCTTGAGATATACACCTGATACATCATGCATGTCACAGGACACGGATTCGACTGACATCTGATGTGCGTGTACATAGCATGATGGTTAAGATTAGAAGTACATCAAAAAGGTATTAGCTATTGCAGGTATTAGTCTTTGTTTTTGCTTAGATGCATGCATATAAAAATACACAATGCATATGAAAGTAAGAGCCGTAACTGAGTAAATGTGTCTGAGGAGGTTTTTCAATTCAATTTGGCAAATGTAAAATAGCTTGTGCCTTTCTCGGCTGTGACCTTCATGTCAGATATGCGCTTGTGCAAATTCACAGTAAGTACTAAGATATTTGGATATGGGAGTTCAAATGGCAGTTTAATGTAACCCAGTCTTTAAACAAATGGGAATACAGTTAGTGCATATTCCATCTGAGTAGTGTAAGAAAAATAGGATAACTAGAAAAGAGTCAAAAATGAAGTATAATTTCTGCTAATATTTTGTTTTAATGGGAACAAATGCAGAGAGTAGTCACTGAGAGGGCGATGCAAGGCGGAGAGGTGGCCGCACTTGATTGCAGACTATGGTCTCTGGTCTCATGGCTTATAATGGATGACCCAGTCTGATTAAAAAGCAGTATGCAGGGAAAGGAATATGAAGTGGAGAGGAAGGGCCGGGGTCAGGCCAGACCGGAGCCTCTAGGATGGGATGATAAAAGGCAGCATTGGCCCACTTCATGGTCACTATCCTCCACCTGTCCATCTGTAGCAGCTACTGGCAGCACTCAGCCCTGCCTAGAAAGGCAACGAGCAGCGCTGCCTTGGAAAGATAAGGGGGGGGGGGGGGGGGGGGGGGGACACGGGTTATACGGATCTCACAAACAGGCAGGAAAATGTAGTATAATCTTTCTTAATAAAAGCATGGACCACAGTTTTAAGTATTTGGGGAACCCAACATTCAAGCAGAGGCGGAGGTCCAGGAATTCTCCCCTGTCGCCAAAAGATACATTAACCTGTAAAGTATCCATATTCAGATAGATGTGAGGTTTCCACAGCGAATTATTTTGTCATGATTTACATTGAAATAAAAAGTTACCTCTGAGGCGTTTTGCCATCAGCCGTATTCTAGCAGTTTCGTTCTGCTGCAGTCTCCTGGAGGAAAACACAGATGAATAATTTACCAGTGGATTTTGAGCTGACTTCTTTCAGCCTGTTGACTATGGCAGCGAGAGAGGGTCCACCCTACCTGTCATATAATGTGCTAATTGTGGAGACTGACTGGCTGGCTGCTGGCTGGCTTTGCCTCTTCTTCGGACTTTGAGGCCATGACAGGCCATCCACAGTTGCTTGTCAATAGATCTAATTGCTCCTAGAGAGGGAGGCTAGAGTGAAGGCTTTGGAGCATTAGGCGTTTGGTAAAGAGAAACCATGGCGCCATGACTGGTCAGTAATCAAAGAGAGGCTGAGAAAGGATGGGGTAAGTGTAGTGCTGTCTGAATAAAGGAACTGCCAGTCAAACACGCTTGAATGATTCATGACTAAGCTATCCCGCTCTGTCAGGATGGCCAGAACCTATTGCCAAACTACTACTCGAAAGGGGAAAAGTGAGAGGAGAGACAGTTGCCGTAGTCAGGGAGGATCCGTGCAAAGTGAAATTCTGGCTGAAAATTTTTTGTGTTTTTGTCAAGCGACCTTGGGTCTTTGAAAGGCGATATATGAATTAATGTTATGATTATAATCATTATTATTAGTAAGAGGAAGAAAAAAATACAGCATAAAAAAATACTTAAAAAAATACACATAAAAAGATATATGGCGGGACAGAGTGACTGAGACAAGACGGCTATCCTCTGCTCAGCAGCCAGCTCTCCAGATCTGTGAGATAGTTAGCTCTTATCTCTCCCTGGAGATCACCTGTCCTGCTGCGTGCCCCAGGCCCCCGGAGATCATGCTGCATCAATACCTAGGCAGCCTTTGTTCTTGTTCTACTCCCTGCTTCAATGCTCCGACTAACATGCCACTGCCTTCAGCACAGCAAAATGCCATTTTCTCTCATCTGTCAATAAAGGCTGTGATACAGACAACCTGTGTTCCACAGCGGTGAAGGGGAAATTTTCTCTCTTTTTTTTGCTCCCTCCCCGGTCATGCAGGACATGCCAGCACATAGCAATCAACATATTTTTTACAAGAGTTGACAAATATGATTGTGAGTTTCAATGTTTTTACTTTATAATAAGAGAGCTTTTACTATAGGAAGCCAAAAGTTACAAGAATGTCTTTGACAACAAATATCCACAACTGTTTGAAGACTTTTTCTTCCGCCTTGGTGACCAAATATTGGTCATATCTAAATATGCTTCAAAGTCACCCTTGTTCCTCAAAGATGCAGTACCTGATTTCTACTGTAGAGGATTTCAGAAAATTTATGTTTCTCATTTTCATACAATTTGGTTTCCAGTGTAAAGCCACATAAAATAGATTAGTTACATTATCACAGCCCAGTAAGTAAACTATATGCATGTAATGATATGAAAAGAGATGTGGAATGTGTGGAAACATTTGTTGAAGAAAATACCTCACATAATCCATTTCCAAGTTTTTTTGATTCAGCCGAGTTACATTGCATACTGCAACCTTTAATGGTCGCTAACATTACCGGAATGACAGATAAATCCTTACAAATTATTGTTTGGATTTCTTCAACATATCATTCAATGCAAAAATATTTAATGTCTGTCTTAAATTTCACGATTACAGTTCATGAATAACAACCTTAAGTCAAGCGCCACACCTTCTTTCAGTGAGTTTCCAATTTTTCATTCCCACAACCCCTCCCTCAAAAAAAAAAAAAATGACCACGACACCACAAAAAAACACAGACACTGTTGTCTGTGAAATCGCATTGATGTTCTGCTTGTTAGTCCCCGTAATGGCATTGTGAAAGCAGAGGCCAAGTGTCTGCTAGCCGGACACTTAATGAGCAGATATAACTGTAACCCGCCAGGGTCAGCCGGCTTCCTCGTGTACACACAGCCGCAACACACCGAGGATGTCTCTTTGCATGACCCGTGGGGATGACCACACTGGAGCCCAGCCGTGGCTCTGTCCGTTTGAAAGTAGACCACCAGCCATCCACCCTTACACACAGGCACACACAACACACATGGACACAGGAAACCTGATCTAGCCAGTCCACCAACTGCTTCAGAACATCAATAATTAATTAGGGAACAGCTATTGGTCCCCAGAGTCAGAGAGCAAGAGGTCTGTGTGTGTGTGTGTGGTGCTTGTGTGGTGCATGTGTGTGTTAGAGAAAGGGGGCCGGAGTTGGTTGATTTGGGGGTCTTTTTCAAAGCAAAAAGGGTTCAACTTATGTGTGATGTTCATGCGCACAAAACAAAAAAAAAATGTTTTTTTTTTATTTTTCGTTTCCATTTTGACTACTTTTTTCACACAATCATGACCCCCCCCCCCCCCCCCCACTGTGCTGGGGGGGGGGGGGGGGGCGTCACGTGACAATTTTTATAATGGTGTCAAACACAGATGTATCTAGATCGTGTGCACGGACACCTGCACTTGTGAGTGTGTGCGGATCAGACAGGGGACATCCTGCACTCCAGATGGAACTTGACAAGTTTATTAGCCATTCTTGTGTTAAACAAATCCCCATCCCCCGAGTGTGTGAGGAGAGGGAGAGAAAGAGAAAGGGCTTATTCTTCACATTAAGCCTGATTCTCCTTACTTGCTTATTCAAGCCTGCAAGGGTCCCATCTGTGTTTCAGTCTCTCTGCCACTCTCTCTCTCAAACACTGTTAAACACGTAATATGTGTCTCTCACACTTTGCTGTACACTCGGTTTTCCAATTCACTGGCACGCTCCCATATGCTCATATGTGACAAAGATAAATATGGCATTTTTTGTCCCCCCCGCCCACTCATCATTATTTCTAAATGACTGATTTTTGTTTTGTTTTGTTTTTTTATATATGATATAAGACGCACACGCATCAAGAAATGTGATTTAGTCTAGTATTGTATTGTGTTATTTTAAGATGACATTTCATTTGTTCACACAGGTTTCAGCTGATTGAATCTGAATTGAACATGAATCTTTTCTCCATGAATTTCTATTGGAAGAAATTTCTTTCAGTCCAATAATTGAATTTAAATGTTTAAACTTGAAACTAACTCAGTCATTGCTTGCTTATCATAATATTGAAACTGAATTTAATGTGATAAAACTGAATTGATTTGCTTTGAAACTGTATGGACCCAGACCTGGGTAGAATAGAAGGAAAAAACAAAAATGTAATTGTTATGATAGTGGAGAGTCACAAAACAAATTAATTCAGTTTTTATTATATTAATTTAGTTTTGTGTTTTGTTGAAATTACCCATTAAATACATTTTGAAATATCATATTCAGGTTAATCTTCAGTCCTTCATATTGAGGTATTCAGTGTTAGATCAAATTCATGTTACAGATGGCACAGATTTCTACGCATGAAAAGCAGTCCAATTAATTCATAATTTCACACATTGTCCTTTTTTCTACTTTGGAATATCAGTGTCACATCAACATGTTTTTCAGTTTGTTTGTGTTCTCTCAGCAATGCCCCCAGGAAGTCCCGGCCAAATCACACATCATGAGTCGTCAGACAGCCTGGCGTCTGATCGCAGCGGAGAGGAGGACGAGGAATGGCTCTCTCAGGTCAGACCAACCATTACATACACAGCATTAAGTTAGTGTATGCCGAGCAGACATGGGAAACATTATCAGTCATTAGCGGAGCGACACCTCCACTCTCTCAGCAGCCATCTCTCCACAGAGAACGGATCATGTCTCAGTCCAGTGAGGAATAGAATGCCACTTCAATTGGACGGATGTTTCTCTCATTCATTCAAAATTATATTTTGCGAATTGTTGTCCTTTTGATCATTTTTTGCGGTAAAACTCCTCTTTTATTCTTTTTTTTTTGTCTGGCAAGGATTTGTGAAAAAAAATCTATTTAACATCATATATAAATATTTCACACAACATATCACAACATATAAATCCACTACTGATTGTTTTTAGATCATTTTTATCAGGAGGTCTCAGTCGGTCTGGTGAATAAAACACCACACACTGAAAATAAAAGGATGTATAGACCCACCAAATACCATTCTGTTCTCACCCAGAACATTTGCCATCATTCATTTATGCGTGTATGTTGAATAATTCCTGAGTCAGTGGCAGTCACCATCATTGAAGATGTGGCTAGCAATTAATAAGCAAGCAAATGTATAACACCTCTATGAAATCTGTAATATTTCCCATGAATCCATTTTAATGGGTTGTATGCTTTCCCATACCCCCCATCCCCCAGAGTCTTGGTTTCAGAGAAACCAGGATCCATATGTCGTCATATCTTCCCAATGCTTGGGTTTTGTTTATGTACTTTATTTTAAAAGCAAACCGCATAAATGAATAATCTCTCCCTTTCTGTCAACGTTGTTCTATTAAGTAACACTCAGCCGGTAGTTTTTGCAAAATTCAGACGAAAAATAACTCATGCCAATACACTTTATTATCTTGTCACAGCCTCCAAAGGTTCGCTTTAATTTATATTCATCATTTTTTTAGTTTTAATTTTGGAGGATCTAATTGAATTTGCCCACAGCCTTTAATATAAAATTCTGCCGTTTTCAAGGGTGAAATTTTGGTGTAAGTTTTCTTTTTCAGTGATGGATTTGTCCAAGCAATAACAGTATCAGGATTTGTATCAATGTTTTCATATTGGTAAAAACACAAAAAAGTCTCCACACATTCATCCAGGTCTTTTCAGCTTGGTTAACCAACCAACATAGCACTCATCTCTGTCGGCAGGTAACCCATTACATTTTCACCATCAATAATTCCACTTCATGCAAATAATTGGCCAAATGCCCCACTTAGCTTGCAGAAGTCATGTTTTTATCTGCTTGAAGTATGCCGCCAGCAAAAACGTCCATTTGCACTAACTGGATTTTTTTGAATTTATGTCAAGCAATGGTAAGATTTTTACTTGTTCTTGAGATATAAATACAGCTCTGTACTTTAAAAAATATTTAAAACTTGATTTTGTATGCAACCGTTACAAACGTCTTAAACATCAACAACACGATTACAAAAAAGTTGGGCCTATTCAATTGGATCGATACACCACATGTTGACAAGTGGGGACTTGCACTAATTCAATACTTTCACCTTTCAGCTCACTGCAGTAGTTTTGCCATTTGTTGTTCTTGAAATAAAGAATTCATTCATTCAAAACAATTCCATAACTGACCAGCTCTCCACATAGAATCTGCCAATTGTGATTCACTTTATTACATTGTTCCAAATATAGTCTGCAGAAAGTCAACAGAAATTCTCATCATCAAATGCTGTTTGTAAATAAGAAGAGTGAAATCGCTAAATTGAATTCAGTTATATTTATATGGAGCCAATTCTTTTATTCAGGTTATCCCACTTTAACAAGAGCAGCCTCAACCCTTTCTCCTGTAATTTCAATCAGATCATTTGCAGAAGAAGCGAAAGCAAACTCGACGAAAGGCTTTTGATATGGAAGGAAAAGGAAATAGAAATTTCCTAAAAATTCTGTAAATTTTTTCTCAAATGGCTTTAAAACATCCAGTTTTTGAAAAAAAAAAGGAGGTAAAAGAATGAAGAGGAAAAAACTGGAAAGAATTGGACCCAGACTTATTGAAGGACCTCCTGTTGTATAATTACTGTTACAATTTGTTATTGGCCCATTTCAATTCATTCATATTTGGACTAAACTATCACACCAAACACTATTGTCTTACTTTGCACACAGTACCACACTTTCACTGCTGCCTGTGCTCTAAACTTCCCTATTTGTCATTTGTAGTACTCAAGATGGTTTTTAAACTTGCCTTGTTTTCCCACAACAACCAACACTTCCAACGTACCCTTTTTAAAAAAATTTAAATGAGAAATACTACAACACAAACCATTAGACAAATAACTCGTGACGTGTGTTAGAATCCCCCCTCCCCCTTCGCAGCTAATTTGCACAGTATTAAAGTCCACTTTATCTAAATATATGCACTTAATTCACAATAATATGTGGAGACCTAAGATTTATAAGTTGTCACCTTCGCTGGGTGGTTTTTGGTGGAGATTTGTAGACATAAACAAAGATAATGAAATTGAACAGGAGAACCGGAGCGGTTAAGGCTGCAGGGAGTTGGGGAAGTTCAAGCTGAGTGTGGCGGGAGCAGCGAAAAGGGGGTCCGAGGCAGGAGTGATTAGTCAGTGAATTTAAGGCAAGGAGGAAATGAGATGGGAGGAGGTACTAACGTGTGATTTTATGAGCACCCTTTTTTCGTTCCGTCCTACCCACTTTCAGCGACTTTAGGGCACTAGTCAGGCACCCAAG
>JARQOC010003823.1:0-13773 GCA_033576535.1 Allobates femoralis | reverse complement strand
CAAATTTCTCCTTCCCCTCATTGGGGACACGGGAACCGTGGGGGGGGTTATGCTGCTTTTTCCCCCTGGGGAAGGGCGACACTAAGCAAAATCTCCCAAAAGAGTTAAGTGGCTCCCCCCTTACACATATACACCTAGAGCGGGAAAAAGGTTTTCCCCAAATTTTTTGCTTAGGCCCAAAGGAGGCCACCTACATCTATTTTTTTTTTCCCAATAAAAGAAAAGGTGGGTCCCCGGCTGGGCCCCCCCGGGGCCAAGGGGGCCTCCCCACCCCCCGGCCCCCACTTTGGGGTTGTTTGGGTTAAAGTTGAAAACAGCCCATAAACACCACATTCCCACTCCCTGGGGGTCCAGTTAAAGGGCCAACTGGATTTTTCTGCCAGATGACTTCCCCCAAATTTCCCCCTCTGGGGCTTGGGCCTGAGCACCACGGTATAAAGCACACATGCTGCATTCTGGGCTGGGATCACCTCCTATATCCTGCACTGCTAGATCCATACACCGACCCCGAGGACATCACCTCCTATATCCTGCACTGCTAGATCCATACACCGACCCCGGGGACATCACCTCCTATATCCTGGACTGCTAGATCCATACACCGACCCCGAGGACATCACCTCCTATATCCTGCACTGCTAGATCCATACACCGACCCCGGGGACATCACCTCCTATATCCTGCACTGCTAGATCCATACACCGACCCCGGGGACATCACCTCCTATATCCTGCACTGCTAGATCCATACACCGACCCCGAGGACATCACCTCCTATATCCTGCACTGCTAGATCCATACACCGACCCCGGGGACATCACCTCCTATATCCTGCACTGCTAGATCCATACACCGACCCCGGGGACATCACCTCCTATATACTGGACTGCTAGATCCATACACCGACCCCGGGGACATCACCTCCTATTTCTCCTTCGCCTCATTGGGGGACACAGGACCGTGGGTGTTATGCTGCTGTCCACTAGGAGGCGACACTAAGCAGAATCTGCAAAAGAGTTAAGTGGCTCCTCCTCTACAGCATATACAGCCTAGAGCAGGAAGAGCTTCTCCAGTTTTTGCTTAGTGTCGAAGGAGGCACACCTACATCTATTTTTTCTTCCAATGAAGAAAAGTGGGTCCGGCGTGGCCCCCGGCATGCTCCCTCCTCGGCCACCCACTGTTGGGGCGCTGGGTTGAGGTTGAGAATCCATACATATGCCGTACTCCTTTCTCGGCCTCCCACTGTTGGGTTGCTGGGTTAAAGTTGAGACAGCCCAGCATAACATCCACCTTCCTCACTCCCTCGGGTCCTGAGTTGAAGCCAGAGCTGGACTTTCTGCCAGATGACGTCCCCCTAATCACCCTCTGGGTGCTTAGGCTGAGGCACCACAGGTATCAGCAGCACATGCTGCATTCTGGGCTGGGACTCTGGATGGATGCCTGCAGAAGCACAGGCTCAGAGACGACCCCCTAATCTCCCTATGGGTCATTAGGCTGGGCACCACAGGTACCAGCAGCACATGCTGCACTCTGGGCTGGGATTCTGGAGCAGTCCCCCCTAATCACAGCAGTCCCCCTAATCACCCTGTGGGCTATTAGGCTGAGGCACCATAGGTACCAGCAGCGCAGCTGCACTTATCTACCCCAGGATCCTGGTGGGGTCCGGGTACAGCCCCACTCAGCCCTGCAGGGCCAGAGGTGTCTACCTGTCCCCCCTTCTCCCTGCACAGCTTCCACAGCCCAAGGCAGGGAGAAGAGGTACTCAGCTTCCCCTACGCTGCCCTGCAAGAGCAGGCAGCAAGGTACCTGGGGTGGCAGGGACCCGTCATGGCCCCCCTCGCTGCCAGACCGGCGGTTCTGGATCCATCCCGGACCTCCGCGCCGACCCCCCCCGCCATTGCGGGGCCGCAAATCACGCTAGGCCCCGGCTTCAGGCCTAGCGTGGAAGGCCCCGCCTATCCCCGCCCACCGCCCGCCCTCCGGATCGCGTCAAATGACGCGGCGCCGCATCACGGAGAGGGGCGGGAAGCTCCTTTGGGCGCTTGTTATGCGCGCCCATTCAGGTTCCCGCCCCCTCCTTGTTCCTCCCGGCGGCGCCAAAAACGCTCTGGGCGCCATTAGGATGTGGGCACAGCACACTGTTAGGCACGGCGGCCATATACAGTGTGTTATGGCTATGGGGGCATATATCAGACCAGCAGGGATTGTCTCCCTGCTGCAGCTCTCTGCCCCCTGCACACCATGAGTGACAGGCTGTGGGCACAGCACACTGTTAGGCACAGCGGCCATATACAGTGTGTAATGGCTATGAGGGCATACAGGTTATGGGGGCATATATCAGACCAGCAGGGTTTGTCTCCCTGCTGCAGCTCTCTGCCCCCTGCACACCATGAGTGACAGGGGGGGGGGGGCAGATGCAGGGCTGTCAGCAGGGATATGAGTCCCTGCTGCAGCCTCCTCTCCCCCTGTACACCATGTGCAGACTATGCCACGTGTGACAGGCTATGCCACGGGTCACAGGCTATGCCATGTGTGACATGCTACATAGGCATTTACGAGGGCCAGTACAGCAAGTGGGCTGACCGACGTGTTCTGCCCTGAAATACTCTGTGCTGCTGTGAATACAGTTATTTGTGAATATTTCAACTTCATCAACTGCTGCAGCACAGTGCTGTCATCACCAACATCACAATGATGTACCGTGGGCCCCACAAGATCTCCCCTGACATACTCTGTGCTGCTGTAAACCTTTTTGTCAGCAGCTACACATAATCTCAGTGAAGAAATTAGGCGTCAGACTGTTCTCAGTACGCACAGGGGAGAAGTGATCCACTCAATGCCCTATGGATGTAATGTGTTTATTTTGTGTCGTTACGATGACACGGCTTCGCCTATGTTCACATCCAGCGAGCAGAGTTCCTCTGCCTAGTGCGGGTGACACACTAATAGGCACAGCCTGGCTTTCCTTGCATCGTGTCAGCCAATGATGCCAGTACCTATCAGAGCACATAAGGCTACATCTAGGTAGACAGTTTTTACGTCTGTGACTATGTCACAGCTTATGGAAAACTAGCATGCAGCAGGATGATGGCTCCGACGTCTGATGGTTTTCGCAATCCAACCCCAGACTGGGACCTTTATGCATCTCCAAATCAACGTCCCATCTCAAAGGAAGCTAAATGTCGATAATTCGAACATTCAACTGTGTCTCGCAGGACGCAAGATCGTACCATGGGACCCTCAGCGCCCCACTTACCATAAGGGAGTTTTGTTGGATTTGGACTCCATGGCAAGGCTCGTACGGTAACCTATCTGACAACAGGTTTTCCCTAGGGTCACAGTTCTGCTGAACAGAACACAACAGTGCGCATCAGAGTCCGCTACCATACCTTGAGGATGCCAATTGCAGCACCAGACGGTGCCTCACTCGCAGTCAACAATCCAAATTGCAACCTCTTGAGAATTCATTTAACGGATCATCGTCTAGATCAACCCAAACTCGATCAACGCACATGTAGCAATCACAGACAACCCTCAATTCAGGGAGTCGTTATGCCTGTGCTACACGCAGAGCGTGTTTAAAGGTTCTATTGCCTGTGCCACACACACAGCAGGGTTTTAAAGGCTCTATCCCAAATATCTTGTAGCCCATAAACAAGAACGTGCAGTACGTCCCGTGCTAGACTGACACAGCTAGACAAACATACCTGGGACAGATTTTTTCCGCACAGATTCTCTCCGCTACATAATAATGTTTCATGGAACACGGAGAATACCTTGTATCCTTAGATATACAGGATGACTACTGCATGTTCCACTTGCAGCCACTTATCATATTTGCAATTTGCAAAGGCCATTCCTAAGTGTGGCGTTCCCGTGCACACTTGTTACAGTTCCCCAAGTGGTCACAGAGGTTATGGCAGTTGTCTGGGTTTTTCCTGCATCCAGGGACGAGGTCACTCTTCCATACCTGGAAGTTTTACTCCTCAATACACGACCTTCAGGGATTGAGAACGCAGCGTCTCTGTTACGGTGAACACTTTATTAGGACTTGGTTGGGTGGTCACCCTCCACAAGTCTACGCCAGTTTTCACTGCAGTCTTTAGTATTTTCGAAACGCAGTTCAATATATTCAAAACACTAGTCAGACTTTTCCGAGATAGGCATAGGCACTTCAACGGGAAAGTCCCACTCTCCTTCAACGGTCACCTCAGCCTGTCAGAGCTGACATGACGGTCAGAGGCAGGACGGTGGCAGCACTGGTAGTTATTCCTTGACACAGCTTGCTCCTCAAGCCCCCCAGTTATCCTTGCTCACGTCATGAGATGAGATGGTACGATCTGTATCAAGAGTTGTCATCTTCCAGTACCAGCAATTGGTATCTTCTGTGGTGGCTCAGCCACTCACTAGTACGCAGGGGAAGTATCTTCTTCCACCAAGTTGAAGGGTACTGTTCACGGACGTGACTCGGACGGAGTAAGGCGCGATGTACCTACATCTAAAACACTTGAACAATTGATCCTGATCGGAATCAACGATACCATCTTTCCTTTGGGAGATTTGGGCGAGTTTCCCCAACACTGAAGGTTTTATCCCTTCTTCTGGCGTACCGCAATTTAGAAGGCAGTCTGACGATGCCATGGCTGTGGCATATGTCGCTTCCCTAGAGCGAATCCCGAAGTTCTCAGGCAATGAAGGACGTTTCCCACATTCTTCACTAGGCGGGATTCACAAACTCAGTATTACCGGCTACTATTCTACGCTCGTAGATGATTAAAACCAAACGGTTTCCTCCTTTTGCCAAGGGCTTACCTCAGAATAGGGTTCCTACATTAGGTGTCTTCAAAGAACTTGGCATCGTTAGAGAACTCCGGGAACATCCTTTAGTGGAGTCACACCTCATTACAAGGTTCCTAGCTTCATAGCCAGGTCCCACGACCCACAGTCATAGACGGGGGAAAGGGTCTAATCTTAGACTGCACCAAATTCCCAAACTCCACTCCTTTTTTTCCCAGACTACCACTATCCAAAGGTAGTGAAGATAATCAAACTGGACTGTCGACAAATATCCTTGTGACCACAACACTAGCCCCAAGCGCGCTTGGTATGCCGATCTCGGTCACTTCATAGCTGACGTGCTATGCCACCTACTTGATCGTCCAGATCCACTCTCGGAAGACCGTCTTACCCTCATATCCATCGGCTCTGAATTTGACAACGTGACCCTGGACACCTGGGTGTTCACATAATGTTGTCCCCAACCTCAATCAGAGCGCGGACACTGTTTTTTCTGAAGAGATATTCCATCAACATGGGAAATCATTCTCTTTCCTTTCTTCTTGTGCTTTTTATCACCTTAGCACGGTTTTTCCCCCCAAAGGGTCCCCAGTCCCACGCAATCGGATCTGCACTCGCGCCTGTTTTTCCTTTGGTCCTCTCAAAGGACAAGTTTCAACCTTTTTTTATACCCCTATCGGCATCGCCTTGTTACCGACCTCAATTTTCATCTTTTCTTCAAGGAGTCTGCTGACTGTGTTCCTCCCTTTCAGTCTGCTAGACCCAGGGGTCCCGACCCTGTCCTTGCAGGTTTTACGCTACCCACATTTTAAGCCATTGGGGGACAAATCCCTTTGTTTTCCCACACAGGGAGTTGTTTTTTTTTGGATGGCAATTGCCTCTCTCCGCAGAGTCTTTAAATTTGCAGCGTTTTCAGGTAAACCACCTTTTTTGTTTTTTTCTGGTCTCCCAGACAATGTTGTCCCATGTCTGGTTGGTTTTTTCCTCAAGATGATGGTGTCCTTTGTTGTCCGCCTACCTGAATATATATTCTGACGGCCTAAGTCCAGCGCCAGTTTCATCCGGTCAGAATTACGCTACATTACTAGACTTGGTCAGAACCCTACGCATATACGCGCCCAGGACAAGTTCCCTTTAGCAATCTCTTTTTCCCTTTTTCCAGAAGGATAAACACAGCAGGGAGGCCAGGTTCTACAAAAACTTGATCAAATGGCTTAATCCACCATCCATGCTTGTTGCATTGTTAAAAAAGTGAAACATAAATTAATATCGTTTATATTATTAATTTTTAGGTGGCACCATTCATCCATGGTGCTGTATCCTTCCGGCTCTGGGGCACAGCACATTCTACTATGTCTGCTGGGGTCTCCTGGGCTACTGAGCTCCCCTTTTCCCCCCTTGTGACCCAACACCACCCCGGGGACTCCCCTCTTACGGCATCCCCTAGATCATAAAATACCCGGGGGAAACCCTCCTTATCCTGCCTGAATTTTTACAACGACCCGGGGAACACCTTTTCCTAATGTTTCAACACCCCGGGGCATAACTCCTTTCCTGACGAGATATACCCCCCCCCGGGGGCATACCTCCTTTTCTGCCGTTTTAATCCATAACCGCCCCCCCAAAGGGGTCATCACCTCATTCCCGGGGACGCTGCCCTTTCCCCCGGGGCATCACCTTTATCCTTGGCATGCTAGACCATAACCCCACCCGGGGGTTTTTTTTCCTCCTTTCCGCTGCTGACCTCCGACCCCGGGGTTAACCTTTAAACCTGGAGCAACCCTTTTTCCCCCCCGGGGATTCCTTATCCTTTGCGACCCTTAAACCCCCCGGGGAAACCATTTTTTTTCCGGCCCTGTTGTCCACCCCCGGGCCCCGGGGGCATCCCCTCCTATATCCGGGGAAATCTAGAAATCCCAACAAACCTTGGGCCCCCCGGGGGACATCACCTCCATTTTCCTCCTCCAGACCATAAACCGGACCCCGGGGAAAAATCCCTTTAATCTGGCTTAATCCAATCACCAAAAAAAGGGGACTTTTAAAACCTCTTTTATTGGTTTGCTAACCCATCACCCCCCGGGGAACCCCTCCTATAATCCTGCCTGCTAGACCTTTAACCGGCCCCGGGGACTCCCCCACATACCTGGACGCTAGATCCAACAGGGCCCCGGGGATTTAAACCTCCATTCCCCACTCTGGGGACCCATTCCCACCCCCGGGTTTCCCCTTAACCCCTCATGTGCCCCCTCACCGAAAGGGGGAATTTCCTAATCCTGGTGCTAGCCTACACCGACCCCGGGGGGAAACTTCCCTCCTTATCCGGGAGTAGATATGCCCGGGAATTTCCCTCTATATCTTTTGATTCCCTGCCCTTACACGACCCCGGGGCTCACCTCTATACCCCCGGGGATTTGAAATTTCCATTTACCCCCGACCCCGGGGACTTTACCCCTCCTTTTTTTTGGGGGCCACTCTAGATCCTTTTTTCCCGCCCCGGGGCACACCTCCCTATTCCCAAAAGCAAAGAAAATTTACCGGGGAATCACCTCTTTTTGGGATGCTAGATCCATACACCGCCCCCGGGGAATCCCTCCTAATCTGACTGCTAGATCCTCCCAGACCCCGGGGAATCACCTCCTTATCCGGGTGTAGATCCATACCCGCCCCCCGGGGACATCCCCTTTTTTTTTTTTTTTTTTTTTTTTTTTTTTTTTTTTTTTTTTTTTTTTTTTTTTTTTTTTTTTTTTTTTTTTTTTTTTTTTTTTTTTTTTTTTTTTTTTTTTTTTTTTTTTTTTTTTTTTTTTTTTTTTTTTTTTTTTTTTTTTTTTTTTTTTTTTTTTTTTTTTTTTTTTTTTTTTTTTTTTTTTTTTTTTTTTTTTTTTTTTTTTTTTTTTTTTTTTTTTTTTTTTTTTTTTTTTTTTTTTTTTTTTTTTTTTTTTTTTTTTTTTTTTTTTTTTTTTTTTTTTTTTTTTTTTTTTTTTTTTTTTTTTTTTTTTTTTTTTTTTTTTTTTTTTTTTTTTTTTTTTTTTTTTTTTTTTTTTGGGGGGGGGGGGGGGGGGGGGGGGGGGGGGGGGGGGGGGGGGGGGGGGGGGGGGGGGGGGGGGGGGGGGGGGGGGGGGGGGGGGGGGGGGGGGGGGGGGGGGGGGGGGGGGGGGGGGGGGGGGGGGGGGGGGGGGGGGGGGGGGGGGGGGGGGGGGGGGGGGGGGGGGGGGGGGGGGGGGGGGGGGGGGGGGGGGGGGGGGGGGGGGGGGGGGGGGGGGGGGGGGGGGGGGGGGGGGGGGGGGGGGGGGGGGGGGGGGGGGGGGGGGGGGGGGGGGGGGGGGGTCCCCTCTAATCCTGTTGACACTACCCGGACACCTGGGGTCACAATCACCCTCATAACCGGCACTGCTAAAAATTCCTTTCACCCCAGGGGAAATCACCTTCCTTTCCCTTTTTGGCACATTTAGACTTTCCTCCAAAGGACCCCGGAGGAACATCACCCCTTCCTTATCCTAAGGACAATTAATTGCATCCCTATGCACGCATTTACCGACTACACATTTTTCTTCAATCTGGATTTGCCTTTTCATCCAACCCAGGGTCGATCGACCTTAGTTACCTGAACTTTAAGCCAGGGACAAACCCGACCCCGGGGACATCAATTCCTTATCCGCAAGTCTTTAAATTTAGACCTTCTCAAGAAACCCTTTTTTGGGTCTCACCCACTTTTCCTGCTTTGGCCAAAATGTTTTCCTTTTTCCCGACCAAACACGCCTAATCCCCCAGTTTAATCCTGGAATTCGCTACAATTACAGACCGCCCAAACCCTACCAAAAATAACGCGCCCGGGACAATTCCCTTCCTTTCCTTCTCCCAGAGAATAACAGCACCGGACATTCCCCAAAAATTCTGGCTAATCCACCACCGCGGCAAAAAAGTGAAACATAAATCTTTATTTTAAATGTTGGGTCCCAATAACCAGGCTAGACCCCCGGGGCACACACTCTACTTTTCTCCCCTGCACTGAGATTATCACCAGGATTACCACAAAGGGAACACCCACCTCCCCTATTTCCAACTTGGCCATCCTCTGCAAACAAACACGACCCTCCGGGGATCCCACCTTATATATATTATCTGGAATTTTCATTCCCCCCCCGAGAGGACCCCACTCCTTTCCCCAATGAGCTGACAAAAGAAATTTTTATCACCGTAACCCTTACCCGGGGACACCACCACCCTTTCCCTTTTGGGTAACTAAGTCCCATACCCGAAAAATTCCGGGTTTTTTCACCTCTATATACTGGACTGTAGATTCTTACACCGTTACATTAACCCCAAGGGGCTCTTTACTCACCTTATCACTGGACTGCTACGAATTCTCATACTCTTCACCTAAATCCCTGCTCTAGCATACAGAGGGGACAATTTAATCCACCCTCCTATATCCTCCCACTTTGCCTTGTCCCCCAATTAAGAAAAAATTTTACGGGAGACACAAAACTCCTATCCTGCATTTGCAGATCATACACCGACCCCGGGACATCACCTCTATACCGCAACTGCAGATCCATACACCGACCCGGGGAATCACCTCCTATATCCTGATTGCTCAGATCCATACACCGACCCCGGGACATCACCTCCTATATCCGGGGCTGCTGATCCAACACCACCCCGGGTACTACCTCCTATAATCCTGGACTGCTAGATCCATACACGACCCGGGCACCCCTCCATATCCTGCACTGCTAGATCCATACACCGACCCCGGGGACATCACCTCCTATATCCTGGACTGCTAGATCCATACACCGACCCCGGGGACATCACCTCCTATATCCTGCACTGCTAGATCCATACACCGACCCGGGGACATCACCTCCTATATCCTGACTGCTAGATCCATACACCGACCCCGGGGACATCACCTCCTATATCCTGGACTGCTAGATCCATACACCGACCCCGGGGACATCACCTCCTATATCCTGGACTGCTAGATCCATACACCGACCCCGGGAACATCACCTCCTATATCCTGCACTGCTAGATCCATACACCGACCCCGGGGACATCACCTCCTATATCCTGGACTGCTAGATCCATACACCGACCCGGGGACATCACCTCCTATATCCTGGACTGCTAGATCCATACACCGACCCCGGGGACATCACCTCCTATATCCTGCACTGCTAGATCCATACACCGACCCCGGGGACATCACCTCCTATATCCTGCACTGCTAGATCCATACACCGACCCCGGGGACATCACCTCCTATATCCTGGACTGCTAGATCCATACACCGACCCCGGGGACATCACCTCCTATATCCTGGACTGCTAGATCCATACACCGACCCCGGGGACATCACCTCCTATATCCTGGACTGCTAGATCCATACACCGACCCCGGGGACATCACCTCCTATATCTGGACTGCTAGATCCATACACCGACCCCGGGGACATCACCTCCTATATCCTGACTGCTAGATCCATACACCGACCCCGGGGACATCACCTCCTATATCCTGCACTGCTAGATCCATACACGACCCGGGGACATCACCTCCTATATCCTGGACTGCTAGATCCATACACGACCCCGGGACATCACCTCCTATATCTGACTGCTAGATCCATACACCGACCCCGGGACATCACCTCCTATATCCTGGACTGCTAGATCCATACACCGCCCGGACATCACCTCCTATATCCTGACTGCTAGATCCATACACCGACCCGGGGACATCACCTCCTATATCCTGACTGCTAGATCCATACACCGACCCGGACACACCTCTATATCCGACTCTAGATCCACACGCCCCGGGGACACACCTCTAATCTGACTGCTAGATCCATACACCGACCCCGGGGACATCACCCCTATATCCTGACTGCTAGATCCATACACGACCCCGGGACATCACCTCCTATATCCTGCACTGCTAGATCCAACACGACCCCGGGGACATCACCTCCTATACCTGACTGCTAGATCCATACACACGCCCGGGACATCACCTCCTATATTGACTGCTAGATCCATACACCGACCCGGGACATCACCTCCTATATCCTGACTGCTAGATCCATACACCGACCCGGGACATCACCTCCTATATCCTGACTGCTAGATCCATACACGACCCGGGGACATCACCTCCTATATCTGGACTGCTAGATCATACACCGACCCGGACATCACCTCCTATATCCTGCACTGCTAGATCCATACACCGACCCGGGGACATCACCTCCTATATCCTGGACTGCTAGATCCATACACCGACCCCGGGGACATCACCTCCTATATCCTGGACTGCTAGATCCATACACCGACCCCGGGGACATCACCTCCTATATCCTGGACTGCAGATCCATACACCGACCCCGGGACATCCCTCCTATACCTGACTGCTAGATCCATACACCGACCCGGGACATCACCTCCTATATCCTGCACTGCTAGATCCATACACCGACCCGGGACATCACCTCCTATATCCTGCACTGCTAGATCCATACACGACCCGGGACATCACCTCCTATACCTGGACTGCTAGATCCATACACCGACCCGGGACATCACCTCCTATATCCTGACTGCTAGATCCATACACGACCCCGGGACATCACCTCCTATATCCTGGACTGCTAGATCATACACCGACCCCGGGACATCCCTCTATCTAACCTGCCACACACCGGATACTCCATACCCAATCTACACCCGGGCCACCTATCGACTGCTAATCCATACACCGACCCGGCATCCCTCCTATCCTGACTGTAATCATACGACCGGGGACATCACTCCTATATCCGACTGCTAATCCAACCGACCCGGACACACTCCTACTGACTGTAGATCATACACCCGGACATCACCTACTCTGCTACACACCCCCGATCATCCACGGCTGACATACCGCCCGGGGACATCCCCTAATCCTATCTGATCCATACCACCCGACCCCAATCTGACTGCTGTCATCACCGACCCCGGGCTCCCTCATATCTGACTGCAATCCATACCGACCGGGACATCACCTCCATATCCTGATGTAATCCATAACGCCGACATCACCTCCTGATCTGATCCTAACACCCGACCTCTATCACTCTAATCATACCGACCCACCCCCACCTATAACGACCCCGGACACACCCCTACCACTGATAACACCACACCCTTCTGACTGCTAGATCCATACACACCCCGGGACATCACTCCTATATCCTGGACTGCTAGATCCATACCCGACCCCGGGGACATCACCTCCATATCCTGGACTCTAGATCCATACCCGACCCCGGGGACATCACCTCCTATCCTGACTGCAGATCCATACACCGACCCCGGGCATATCCTTATCCTGACTGCGACATACCCCCCGGGGCTCACTCCTATATCCTGACTGCTAATCCATACACCCCCGGACTCACCTCCTATACCGACTCTGACCATACCCGACCCGGGAATCACATCCCTCCTGATATCCTTCATCACCGACCCCGGGCATCACCTCCTATATCCTCTAGATCCATACACCACCCGGGACACCCCTATATCCTGCCTAGACCACACCCGCCAGACCTCCCCTCTCCTGCCTGACTATCCAAACCCCGGGGACATACCCCTCCTGACTGTAGATCCATACACCGACCCCGGGACATCACCTCCTATATCCTGACTGCTAGATCCATACACCACCCCGGGACATCACCTCCTATATCCTGAGCGTCCACCCACCCGGGGACACACCTCCTATAGACTGCTAATCTACCCCCCTCACCCTAATCCTGCCTAATCCTGACCCGACCCAGGACATCCCCCCAATCCCTGCTCTAATCCTACCCCGGGCCATAACCCCTGGATCCATACCCTACCCGGACCACCGGACATCACCCCACCGGACCCACCTACACCGACCCCGGGGACACACCTCCTATACCGCTGACATCCATCCCATCCCCGGAACCTCCTCCGACCGTGACCACACCACCCTCACGACACCGGAATCACCCCTAGACCATCACCAATCCGGCCTCACCTCCGGGACCCTCTAATCTACGCCCGATCATCCGCCAGCCCATACACCTCTCCATACCGACTGCAATCCATAACCGACCCCGGATCATCACCCTACCCCGGACTCCTCCATACACCGCCCCTGGGGCATCACACCCTACATCCACTCTAACCACACCGACCCGGCATCACCCTTAACCACCTCCGGACATCACCTCCTATATCCTGACTGCTAATCCTACCAGACCCGGGACATCCCTCCTATATCCTGGACTGCTAGATCCATACCACCCCGGGACATCACCTCCTATACTCTGACTGCTAGATCCATCACCCCCGGGGCCCCTCCTTTACTCCTATCACCTGACCCGGGACATCCCCGGAACCCTGACTCACCATCCACACCCGGAATCCAACACCTCCTACCCCTATCCATACGCCACCCGACCCCGGGGACATCACCTCCTATACCTGCACGCTAGATCCATCACCACCGCCGGACATCACCTCATACTCCTGCCTCAGCAATCCACACCGACCCCGGGGACACCTCCTATATCCTGCTCCTAGATCACCCACCCCGCCGGGACATCCCTACTATCCTGACCTAGACCAACCCCATCTCCCTGGATCCTACTTAATCCTGACCGCTGGGGCCCATCACCTCCTATATTCCTGGCTGCTATCCAACACCGACCCGGCTCACCCTAACCTGACTGCTAGGACTCACCCACCCTGGCCGACTACACCTCCTATACCCCGGCTGCATCCACCATACCGACCCACGGGACATCACCTCCTATATCCTGGACCTAATCCATACACTGCCGCGGGGAATCCTCACCGCCCTGGACTCAGACCATCCACACCCCGGGATCACCTCCATATCCGACCCCGGGACATCACCCCCACCTGACTGTAGATCCCATACCGCCGGCATATCCTAC
>JARQOC010003822.1:0-13773 GCA_033576535.1 Allobates femoralis | reverse complement strand
ATTACAGTCAATGGTTTTATTTACCCCCCCTTTGGCCTGAAAAAAGTCAATCAGCCAGGTTTTCCTTGAATTTAATTGGGTCTTCTAGGTTCCATTGCCGGGCCCAAGGTCTCACTGCTTTTAAAGGGGGGCAAGGGCATGCACAATGGTTTACAATGGCTGCTAACATGCTGCTTCCCATTGGGGGGCCTTTTGTATGGAAAATTGTAAAATCGTTTTTTAATTACGTAATGGCTTTAATCTTCCCACCCTTTGGGGCCTTCAAAGTCAATGCAGTGGTCCCCCATTGAGATTTCCCTTTGGGGTCTCTCTTTCCCAAGCCCGGCCAAGGTCTCACTGCTTAGTTTAAAAGGGGTCTGTCAAGGGCATGCACAATGGGTTTACAATGGCTGCTGACATCTGCTTCCCATCGGGTGGGACTTTTGTATAGGCATACATTAGTAAAAGTCATTTTTAAATTTAAACAGTTCAAATGGCTTTACTCTTACCACCCCTTTGGGCCCTGTCAAAAGTAAATGCAGCCATGGCTCCCATTGAGTTTCCCCATTGGGTTTATTCCCATGCCGTGACAAGGCTCTATGCTAGTTCAAGGGTGAAAAGGTTGCACAATGGTTTAACAATGGCTGTGAAATGCTGGCTTCCATCTGTGGGACTTTTGTATAGGCATACATTAGTAAAAGTCAGTTTTAATTACAGGTCAATGGCTTCTATCTTACCAGCCTTTGGCTGTCAAAAGTCAATGCAGCCATGGCTCCTTGGTTCCCATTGGGTCTCTCATCAGCCTCGATGACCAAGGCTCTCACTGCTTAGCTTCAAGAGTCTGTCAAGGGCATGCACAATGGTTTACAATGGCTGCTGAACATGCTGGCTTCCATCTGTGGGACTTTTGTATAGGCATACATTAGTAAAAGTCAGTTTTAATACAGTCATGGTTCTACTCTTACAGCCCTTGGCCTGTCAAAAGTCATGCACCTGGTCAGCCATGAGTTTCCATTGGAGTTCTCATGGGTCTCCATCCAGCCTTGACCAAGGCTCTCACTGCTTAGCTTCAAGAGTCTGTCAGGGCATGCACAATGGGTTTACAATGGCTGCTGAATGCTGGCTTCCATCTGTGGGACTTTTGTATAGGCATACATTAGAAAAAATCAGTTTTAATTACGTAAAGGGCTCTACTTTACCACCCCTTTTTGGCCTGTCAAAATCAATGAAAACCTGGTCTCCCATTGAGATTCCTTTGGGGTTCTTTTCCCCATCCAGCCCGTGACCAAGGCTTCACGTTAGCTTCAAGGTTGTCAAGGGCATGCACAATGGGTTTAAAGGCTGCTGACATGCTGGCTTCCCTTGTGGGACTTTTGTTAGGCATTAAATTGTAAAAGTCGTTTTTTTAAGTCATGGCTTTATCTTACCAGCCTTTGGGCCCTGTCAAAAATCAATGAGCCATGGTTTCCATTGAGTTTATCCATTGGGTCTCCCCTGGTCTCCATCCAGCCCTGACCAAGGCTTTCCACTGTTAGCTTCAAGAGTCGGGCAAGGGAATGACAATGGGTTTACAATGGCTGTGAATGCTGGTTCCCCATTGGGGGTTTTTTTTGGGATACATTAGTAAAAGTCAGTTTTAATTACGTCAAGGGCTTCTACTCTTCCCAGCCCTTTTGGGCCCCTGAAAAAGTAAAATTGCGCCGGGGCCCCCTTTACCCCATGAATTTTTCTTGGGTCCCCCTCCGGGGGACAAGGCCTCATGCTTGCTTCAAGAGTTTTCAAGGGCTGACAAGGGGTTTACAAGGTGCTGACATGCTGGCTTCCCATCTGTGGGAACTTTGTATAGGAAAAATTGAAAAAAGTAGTTTTAAAATACAGTCAATGGTTTATCTTACCACCCCTTGGCCTGTCAAAGTCAATCAGCATGGTTTCCTTCCCCCAAAATTTTTGGGTTTCTATGGGGCCCCCAACCCCCCTGCCAAAGGGCTTCACTGCTTATTTTCCAAGAGTTGTCAAGGGATGAAAAATGGGTTTAAAATGGCTGTGTATGGACTTCCCATCTGTGGATTTTTATAGGCATACTTAGTAAAAGTCAGTTTTATTACAGTAATGGTTTCACTTTACCACCCCTTTGGCCCTGTCAAAAGTCAATCAGCCTGGCTCCCATTGAGATTTTTTTCCCATGGGTTCCCATCCAGCCCGGCCCAAAGGGGTCTCATGTTTTGCTTCAAAGAGTTTTCAAGGGCTGCAAAATGGGTTACAATGGTGTGACATGGGGTTCCCATCGGGGGGTTTTGTATAGGCATCATTAGTAAAGTCTTTTTTTAAATACATTCCAATGGTTCTATTTTAAACACCCCTTTGGCCATAACCCGTCAATGGCCATGGTCTCCATGAGTTCCCCTTTGGGTTCTCACCCAAAAGGAAAGGGCATGCACAATGGTTTACAATGCGCGGCTTGCGGGGTTCCCCATCTGTGGGTTTTGTAGGGGCATAATTAGAAAAAGTCTTTTTAATTTAAGAATGGCTTCTATCCTACCACCCCTTTGGGCCTGTCAAAAGTAATGCAGGCATGGTTCCCATTGGTTTCTGGGGTTCCCTCCAGCCCTGCCACGCTCTCATGCTTAGCTCAAGAGTCTGTAAAAGGCATGCACAATGGGTTTTTACATGTGCTGACATGCGGGCTTCCATTGTGGGATTTTGTTGGCTACTTTATAAAAGTCAGTTTTAATTAAGAAAGGGCTTCTACTTTTCCCACCCCTTTGGCTTAAAATCAATCTTTTGGACCCCCATTGAGTTCCATTGGGTCTCTCATGAGGTCTCCCATCCCACCCCCCGGACCAGGGCCCTAAATTTTGCTTCAAGGTCTGTCAAGGGCTGCACAATGGTTTACAAGGGCTGCTGACTGCGGGTTTCCCCTTTGTGGGATTTTGTATAGGATACATTAGTAAAAAGTCAGTTTTATTAAGTCAATGGCTTTACTCTTCCCAAACCTTTTGGCCTGTCAAAAGTCAATGCGCCTGGTTCCAGATAAGATTCCTTGGGTCTCTCATGGGGCCCCACCCCGTGCAAGGCTCTCACTGCTTAGTTAAAAAGTCTGTCAAGGGGATGCCACAATGGGTTTCAATGGTGCATTGTTTCCATTTGTGGGATTTTGTATAGGCATACATTAGAAAAGTCATTTTTAAATTTACAGTCAAGCTTCTACTCTTCCCACCCCCTTTTGGGCCTGTAAAAGTCATGCACATGGTCTCCTTTTCCTTGGGTTTTTCCCATGGGTCTCCCATCCAGCCCGCCCCCAAGGCTCTCATGCTTGTTCAAGAGTTCTGTAAGGGGTGCACAATGGGTTTACAATGGTGCTGAATCGGGTTTTCCATTGTGGGACTTTTGTATGGGCATACATTAGTAAAAGTAGTTTTAATTACGTAAATGGCTTTATCTTACCAGCCTTTGGTGTCAAAAGTCAATGACCCTGGTCTTTTCATTGAGATTCCCCATGGGGTCCTATTTTTCAGCCCTGACCAAGGCTCTCACTGCTTTTTCAAGGTCTGGAAAGGGGCATGCCAAGGGGTTTACAATGGCTGTGACATTGCTTCCCATCTGGGGGGTTTTTGTTAGGCAACATTAGAAAAAATCTTTTTTAATTACAGTAATGGCTTCTACCTTACACCCCTTTGGGCCCTGTCAAAGTCAATGCAGCCGGGTCTCCCATTGAGTTTCCAGGGGGTCTCTCCACCAGCCTGCCCAAAGGCTCTCACTGTTAGTTCAAAGTTGTCAAGGGAGCAAATGGGTTTACAATGGCTGCTGACATGTGGTTTTTCCATCTGTGGGACTTTTTATGGGATAATTAGTAAAAGTCAGTTTTTTTACAGTAAAGGCTTCTTCTTACCGCCCTTTGGCCTGTCAAAAGTCAATGCAGCTGACCCCCCATTGAGTTCCATTGGTTCTTTATGGGTTTCCCCCACCCAGCCCTCCCAGGCTTCATGCTTAGTTTTAAGAGCGAAGGGCATGCCAAGGGATTTACAATGGCTGTAAATGCTGGTTCCCTTTCTGTGGGTTTTGTATGGGCATCATTAGTAAAGTCTTTTTAAATTACAGTAATGGCTTTACTTTAAAAACCTTTGGCCTGGTCAAAGTCAATGAGCCATGGTCTCCCATTGAGTTTCCCCATTGGGCTCTATCCAGCCCGTGACCAAGGATCTCACTGTTAGCTTCAAGAGTCTGTCAAGGGAGCATGCACAATGGGTTTACAATGGCTGCTGACTTTACTGGCTTCCCATCTGTGGGACTTTTGTATAGGATACATTAGTAAAAGTCAGTTTTAATTACAGTCAATGGCTTCTACTCTTCCCAGCCCTTTGGCCTGTCAAAAGCCAATGCAGCAGGGAATCCATTGAGATTCCCATTGGGTCTCTCTGAGGTATCCATCAGCGTGCCCAAAGGGCTCTCATGCAAAGCTTCAAGAGGCTGTCAAGGGCATGCACAATAGGTTTACAATGGCTGCTGACATGCTGGTTTCCCATCTGTGGGGCTTTTGTATAGGCATACATTAGTAAAAGTCAGTTTTAATTACAGTCAATGGCTTCTACTCTTACTAGCCCTTTGGCCTGTCAAAAGTCAATGCAGCCATGGACTTCCATTGAGATCCCATTGGGTCACCTGAGATTCCATTGGGTTCTTGAGGTCTCCCTTCAGCCGTGACCAGGCTTCACTGTTTAAATTTTCGTTGCATGGGCATGCAAATGGTTTACAATGGTGTAAATGCTATTTCCCCAATCTGTGGGCTTTTGTAGGCTAATTAGAAAAAAGTCGTTTTAATTACGTCAAGGTTTTATCTTCCACCCCTTTGGGCCCCCTTCAAAGTCAATGCACCCTTGGTTCCATTGAGTTTCCAGGGTCTCTCATGAGGCCCCCCTCTCGGACCAAGGTCTCAGTTTTGCTTCAAGGTTGTCAAGGGCATGCACAATGGGTTTACATGGTGCTGACAGTTTCCCCTCTGTGGGATTTTTTTAAAGGCAAAATTAGAAAAAAGTCGTTTTTAAATTAGTAAATGGTTTTCTACTTTACCCCCTTTGGCTGTCAAAGTAAATCCCCGGGTTTCCCCCATTGAGTTTCCCCATTGGGTTTAATCCAGCCCCGTGACCAAGGCTCTCATGCTTAGCTTCAAAGTCTGTCAAGGGAAATGCACAATGGGTTTACAATGGTGCTGACATGCTGGTTTTCCATCTGTGGGACTTTTTGTATAGGCAACATTAGTAAAAGTCAGTTTTAATTACAGTCAATGGCTTCTACTCTTAGCAGCCCTTTGGCCTGTCAAAAGTCAATGTAGCCATGTCTCCATGAGATTCCCATTGGGTCTCTCTTTCCAAGCCCATGACCAAGGCTCTCACTGCTTAGCTTCAAGAGTCTGTCAAGAGCATGCCCCAATGGGTTTCCCAATGGCTGCTGACATGCGGGCTTCCATTGTGGACTTTTGTATAGGCTTTACATTGGTAAAAGTCAGTTTTTTTAACAGTCAATGGCTTCTATTCTTACAGCCCTTTGGCCTGTCAAAAGTCAATGGCCATTTTCCCCATTGAGATTTCCATTGGGTCTTCATGAGTCTCCATCCAGCGGACCCAGGCTCTCACTGCTTAGCTTCAGAGATTTCAAGGGCATGCACAATTGGGTTTACAAGGCTGCTGACATGCTGGCTTCCCATCTGTGGGACTTTTGTATAGGCATATATTAGTAAAAGTCATTTTTAAATTTTACAGTCAAGGGTCTTCTTTCTTACCACCCCTTTTGGGCCCTTGTCAAAAGTAAAATGCAGCCATGGTCCCCCATTGGGTTCTCATCCAGCCGTGACCAAGGCTCTAAATGCTTAGCTTCAAGAGTCTGTCAAGAGAATGCACAATGGGTTTACAATGGCTGCTGACATGCGGGTTTCCCCATTCGTGGGACTTTTGTATAGGCATACATTAGTAAAAGTCAGTTTAAATTACAGTAAAGGGGCTTTATCTTACCAGCCTTTGGCCTGTCAAAAGTCAATGCACCCATGGTTCCTTGAGTTTCCCCAAATTGGGGTCTTCATGCAGCCCGTGACAAGGCCTATGTTAAAGTTCAATTTGGGCAAGGCATGAACAATGGGTTTACAATGGCTTGCTGCTAGCTTCCCATCGGGGGGGTTTTGTTAGGATACATTAGTAAATTTGTTTAATTAAGTAATGGTTCAAATTTACCCCCTTTTGGCCTTCAAAGTAAATGGTTTGGTTCCATTGAATTATTGTTTATAGGTTCCCCCCTTCCCCCCTTGACCAAGGCTCCCTGTTAGTTTCAAAGGTAAGGGTGCCAATTTTAAAATGGGCTGCTGTTTCCCCCATCTGGGGGACTTTTGTTGGAAAATTAGAAAAAGTCTTTTTTAATTTAAGTAATGGCTTCTCTCTTACCCCCCTTTGGCCTGTCAAAAGTCAATGCGCCTGTCCCCCATTGAGTTCCCCATTGGGTCTTCATCCCACCGTGAAAGGTTTCCATGTTGGGTTCAAGAGTCTGTAAGGGGAAATGAAAGGGGTTTACAATGGCTGCTAACATGTGGTTTCCATCTGTGGGATTTTTATAGGCATACTTTAGTAAAAAGTCATTTTAATTAAGTAATGGTTCACTTTACCCCTTGGGCCCTGTAAAAGTCAATCAGCGGGTCCCCCTTTGGTTTCCCCATTGGGTTTCCCTCACCCACCGGAAGGTTATTTGTTCAGGTTTTAAGGGCATGAAAAAGGGGGTTTAAAAGGCCTGCTGACATGTGGTTCCTTTTGTGGGATTTTTGATGGGATACATTAGTAAAAGTCGTTTAATTCAGTAAATGGCTTCTATTTCCCCCCTTTGGCCTGTAAAAAGTCATGTCCCATTTTCCCCATTGAGTTTCCCTTTGGGGTTCTCATCCCCCCATGCCAAGGCTTCATGCTTAGTTAAAGTCTGTAAAGGTGCAAAGGGTTTACAAGGGTGTAATGGGGCTTCCTTTGGGATTTTGTAGGGGCAAAATTTAGAAAAAATAGTTTTATTACGGTCAAGGGGGTTTCTATTACCACCCCTTTGCCTTTAAAAAGCAAGCACCCATGGTTCCGAGTTTCCCCTTGGTCTTCACCAGCCGTGACCAAGGCTTCATGCTAGTTTTCAAGAGTCTGTAAAGGGGCATGCACAAGGGGGTTTTACAATGGTGTGACATGCGGTTTTCCCTTGGGGATTTTTTATAGGATACATTTTTAAAGTCAGTTTAATAAAGAATGGCTTTATTTACATTTGGGCCCTGTAAAAAGTCAATGAAAGCCATAGTTCATTAGACCCCATTGGGTCTTTTTTCTCCACCATGCCCAAGGTCTCAGTTATTCAAGGTCTGTCAAGAGCAGCACAATGGGTTACAAGGCTGCTGACATGTGGTTCCCATTGTGGGACTTTTGTAAGGAAACATTAGTAAAAGTCTTTTTAATTACATAATGGTTTACTTTTCCACCCTTTGGCCCTGCAAAGGTCATGCCCCAGGTCTCCCATTGAGTTTTCCTTGGGGGCCCCTTGCGACCAGGCTTCACTGCTTTTTCAAGAGTTTTCAAGGATGCAAAAGGGGTTTACAAGGTGCTGACAGTGGTTCCATTGTGGGACTTTTTTGGGCATAATTAGTAAAAGCGTTTTAATTAAGTAAAGGGTTTATTTACCAGTTTGCCTGTAAAAAAGTAAATGGCCAGGTTCCCTTTGGGTCTCTCATCCCCCCGTGCCAAGGCTCTCATGCTTAGCTTAAGGCTGTCAAGGAAGCAAAGGTTTTACATTGTGACTGCTGCTTCCATTGGGGGGTTTGTTAGGATAATTAGTAAAAGTCAGTTTAAAATTCAGTAAATGGCTTCTACTCTTAACCCTTTGGGCCCGTAAAAAGTCAATCCCCAGGTCTCCCTTGAGATTCCCTTGGGTCCTTCACCCCGTGACCAAAGGGTTCATGTTAGCTTCAAGAGTCGGGCAAGGCATGCACAATGGTTTAAATGGCTGTACATCGCTTCCCCTTGGGTTTTTGATAGGCATCATTAGTAAAGTCATTTTTAAATTTACAGTCAATGGTTTATTTCCAGCCCTTTCCCCTGCCCAAAAGCCAAGGCCCCAGGACCCCATTAAATTTCCCCATTGGGTCCCATGAGGTTTTTTCCCACCCACCCGTGACAATGTTCATGTTTGCTTCAAAAGGCTGTAAGGGAATGCCAAGGGGGTTTCAATGGCTGTGCCATGTGCTTCCCCATTGGGGGGATTTTGTATGGGCATACATTAGTAAAAATTTTAAAAGTTTGGGCGGGTTAAAAAGTTTTATTCAGGCCCCCCTTTGGGCTTCTATTTTACCCAAAAAGGGCCCCTTTGCCTCGTCAAAAAAAGGGTTTTTTTCAATGAGCTGGGCTTCCATTGGGGTTTTTTTCCCCTTTTTTGGGTTCACCCATTTTTAAAAAGATTTTCCATTGGGTCTTATGGGGTCCCCCATCAGCCGGCCAAAGGCTTCATCTTATTTTAAGTCTTTAAGGGAAAATGGTTTCAATGGCTGCTACATGCGGGGTTTCCATCGTGGGATTTTTTGTTAGGCATATTTTAGAAAAGTCTTTTTAATTAAGTCAAGGGTTTCTACTTTACCATTTGGGCCCTGAAAAGGGTAAATTGCGCCTGGTCCCCCTTGAGATTCCCATTGGGTCTTCATACCCCGCCCCAAGGTCTCACGCTTGTTCAAGTCTGTAAAGGGGCACCAAAAAGGGGTTTTACAATGGCTGCTACATGTGGTTCCCCATCGTGGGATTTTTTATAGGCATACATTAGTAAAAGTCATTTTTAATTACGTCAATGGCCTTCTTTACCAGCCCTTTGGCTGTAAAAGTCAATCAGCCATGTTCCCCCCTTTGAGATTCCTTTGGGGTCTCCACCCGCCCTGCCAAGGCTCTCACTGCTTACTTCAAAGTTGTAAAAGGGCTGCACAATGGGTTTAAAGGGTGTGACATGCTGGTTCCTTTTGGGGGTTTTGTATAGGCCCAATTAGTAAAAGTCATTTTTAAATTACAGAAAAATGGCTTCTACTTTTCCACCTTTTGGTGTCAAAAGTAAGAGCCATCCCCATGAGATTCCATTGGTTTTTTCCCATGAGGTCCCCCATCCACCCCATGAAAAAGCCTCACTGCTTAGTTTCAAGGTCTGTCAAGGCATGCACAATGGGTTTACAAGGGCTGTGACATCTGGTTCCCCATTGGGGATTTTTTATAGGTTTACATTAGAAAAGCAGTTTAATTCGTAAAGGTTTTAAATTTACCCCCCCTTTGGCTGTAAAAAAATGCCCCAGGTTCCCCCATTGGACCCCCTTTGGGGTCTCTCAGAGGTCCCCCACCCAGCCCGACCAGGCTCTCACTGCTTAGCTTAAGGGGTTAAGGGCATGCACAATGGTTTACAGGCTGCTAACATGTGGCTTCCCATCTGGGGGGTTTTTGTTAGGATCATTAGTAAAATCTTTTAAAATTACAGTCAAGGGCTTTATTTACCCCTTTGGGCCCTGTAAAAAGTCAATGCAGCCATGCCCCTTTTCCCTTGGGTCTCTCTCACCCCTGAAAGGTTATGCTTAGTTCAAAGTTGTCAGGCAGCACAAGGGTTTCAATGGTGTGAATCGGGTTCCCCATTGTGGGACTTTTGTATAGGATACTTTGTAAAAGTCATTTTTAAAAACGTAAAGGGTTCTATCTTACCAGCCTTTGGCTGTCAAAACAATGGCCATGGCTCCCATGAGATTTTTGGGTCTCTATGAGGTTCCACCCAGCCGGGCCAAAGGCTTCATGTTTTAGCTTAAGAGTTTAGTTTCCCCAGGGGGCTTTGTAAGAGCATCAAATGGGTTTTACAAATGGCTTCTACTCTTCCCTTTGGGGGCCTTTAAATATGCATTTTATAAAAGGCCCCATTTAATTTGACCAAGGTTTCTACTCTTACCAAGGTCTTTGGTGCAAAGGTTTTTCAAGGGCGCCATTGGTCTTCCATTGGATTTTTCAATTTGGGTTTCTCATAGGTTCCCCCACACCAGACCGGCCTTCAACGTAATAAAGCTGTTTCATGAGATTCCAATGGGCTCAATCCGAGGCCTCACAATGGTTTACAATGGCTGCTGACATGCTGGCTTCCATCTGTGGGACTTTTGTATAGGAAATACATTAGTAAAAGTCAGTTTTAATTACAGTCAATGGTTTTCTATTTCTACCAGCCTTTGGCCTGCCCAAAATCAAGGGCCCCATAGTTCCCAAAAATTGAGATTCCCCATGGGGTTTCTCTTTCCCCCCCTTTGACCAAGGCTCTCATGCTTAGCTTCAAGAGTCTGTCAAGGCATGCACAAGGGGTTTTTACAAGGCTGCTGACATGCTGGCTTCCCATCTGGGGGAAATTTTGTATAGGCATACATTAGTAAAAGTCAGTTTTAATACAGTCAATGGCTTTCTCTTACCAGCCCTTTGGCCTGTCAAAAAGTCAATGCAGCCATGGAATTCCATTGAGATTCCCCATTGCGTCTCTCATGAGGTCTCCCATTGCAGCCCGTGACCAAGGCTCTCATGCTTAGCTTCAAGCGTCTGGCAAGGGCATGCCAATGGGTTTACAAGGCTGCTGACATGCTGGGTTCCCATCTGTGGGGCTTTTGTATAGGCATACATTAGAAAAAGTCTGTTTTAATTCCAGTCAATGGCTTCTATTCTTACCAGCCTTTGGCCTATAACAGTCAATGAAAGCTTTGGTCTCCCATTGAGATTCCCACTTGGTCTCTCATGAGGTTCCCATCTCAGCCCGTGACCAAGGTTCTCACTGTTAGTTCAAGAGTCTGTCAAGGGCATGCACAATCGGTTTACAATGGTGCTAAACATGCTTGCTTCCATCTGTGGGATTTTGTATAGGCATACATTAGTAAAAGTCAGTTTTAATTAAGTAATGGCTTCTACTCTTACCACCTTTGGCTGTCAAAAGTAATGCTGCCATGGTTTCTCCATTGAGATTCCATTGGGTCTCTCATCCAGCCTGTGACCAAGGCTCTCACTGCTTAGGTTCAAGAGTCTGTAAGGGCTTTGCACAATGGGTTTACAATGGCTGCTAACATGTTGGCTTTCCATCTGTGGGACTTTTGTATAGGCATACATTAGTAAAAGTCAGTTTTAATTAAGTCAATGGCTTCTACTTTACCAGCCCTTTGGCCTGTCAAAAGTCAATGCAGCCAGGGTTTCTCCTTTGAGATTCCCATTGGGTCTCTATCCGGGCCCGTGCCCAAGGCTCTCACTGCTTAGCTTCAAGAGTCTGTCAAGGGCATGCACAGGGGTTTTACAATGGCTGCTGACATGCTGGCTTCCCATCTGTGGGACTTTTTGTATAGGCTCATTAGTAAAAGTCAGTTTTAAATTTAACAGTCAATGGTTCTATCTTACCAGCCTTTGGCCTGTCAAAGTCAATGAGCCATGGTCCCCCATGAGATTCCCATTGGGCCCTTATCTCATCAGCCCGGGCCAAGGCTCTCACTGCTTAAAAAAAAAAAAAAAAAAAAAAAAAAAAAAAAAAAAAAAAAAAAAAAAAAAAAAAAAAAAAAAAAAAAAAAAAAAAAAAAAAAAAAAAAAAAAAAAAAAAAAAAAAAAAAAAAAAAAAAAAAAAAAAAAAAAAAAAAAAAAAAAAAAAAAAAAAAAAAAAAAAAAAAAAAAAAAAAAAAAAAAAAAAAAAAAAAAAAAAAAAAAAAAAAAAAAAAAAAAAAAAAAAAAAAAAAAAAAAAAAAAAAAAAAAAAAAAAAAAAAAAAAAAAAAAAAAAAAAAAAAAAAAAAAAAAAAAAAAAAAAAAAAAAAAAAAAAAAAAAAAAAAAAAAAAAAAAAAAAAAAAAAAAAAAAAAAAAAAAAAAAAAAAAAAAAAAAAAAAAAAAAAAAAAAAAAAAAAAAAAAAAAAAAAAAAAAAAAAAAAAAAAAAAAAAAAAAAAAAAAAAAAAAAAAAAAAAAAAAAAAAAAAAAAAAAAAAAAAAAAAAAAAAAAAAAAAAAAAAAAAAAAAAAAAAAAAAAAAAAAAAAAAAAAAAAAAAAAAAAAAAAAAAAAAAAAAAAAAAAAAAAAAAAAAAAAAAAAAAAAAAAAAAAAAAAAAAAAAAAAAAAAAAAAAAAAAAAAAAAAAAAAAAAAAAAAAAAAAAAAAAAAAAAAAAAAAAAAAAAAAAAAAAAAAAAAAAAAAAAAAAAAAAAAAAAAAAAAAAAAAAAAAAAAAAAAAAAAAAAAAAAAAAAAAAAAAAAAAAAAAAAAAAAAAAAAAAAAAAAAAAAAAAAAAAAAAAAAAAAAAAAAAAAAAAAAAAAAAAAAAAAAAAAAAAAAAAAAAAAAAAAAAAAAAAAAAAAAAAAAAAAAAAAAAAAAAAAAAAAAAAAAAAAAAAAAAAAAAAAAAAAAAAAAAAAAAAAAAAAAAAAAAAAAAAAAAAAAAAAAAAAAAAAAAAAAAAAAAAAAAAAAAAAAAAAAAAAAAAAAAAAAAAAAAAAAAAAAAAAAAAAAAAAAAAAAAAAAAAAAAAAAAAAAAAAAAAAAAAAAAAAAAAAAAAAAAAAAAAAAAAAAAAAAAAAAAAAAAAAAAAAAAAAAAAAAAAAAAAAAAAAAAAAAAAAAAAAAAAAAAAAAAAAAAAAAAAAAAAAAAAAAAAAAAAAAAAAAAAAAAAAAAAAAAAAAAAAAAAAAAAAAAAAAAAAAAAAAAAAAAAAAAAAAAAAAAAAAAAAAAAAAAAAAAAAAAAAAAAAAAAAAAAAAAAAAAAAAAAAAAAAAAAAAAAAAAAAAAAAAAAAAAAAAAAAAAAAAAAAAAAAAAAAAAAAAAAAAAAAAAAAAAAAAAAAAAAAAAAAAAAAAAAAAAAAAAAAAAAAAAAAAAAAAAAAAAAAAAAAAAAGGGCTTCAGGTTTTTAAAGGGGGAAAAGGGTTTCCCTTTTGGGGACTTTTTGTATAGGTACATTAGAAAAAGTCATTTTTAATTTACAGTAATGGTTCTACTCTTACAGCCTTTGGCTGAAAAAAGTAAATCGCTGGCCCCATTAAAATTCCCCATTGGTCTCTCTTTTCCAACCCCGTCAAGGTTCACTGTTAGCTTAAGAGTCTGTCAAGGGATGCAAATGGGTTTACATGGCTGCAAATGGGGCCCCCTCTGGGGGGACTTTTGTATAGGTAAAATTAGAAAAAGTCAGTTTTAAAAAAAGTAAATGGTTTACTTTCCACCCTTTGGCCTGTAAAGTCAAGGGCCTGGCTCCCTTTGGTTCCCTTTGGGTTCTCAAAGGGGCCCATCCCCCCCAAAGGCTCTCATGTTTAGTTAAGGCTGAAAAGGGGCACATGGGTTTAAAGGTGCTGATGCTGGTTTCCCCATTGGGGGACTTTTGTATGGCATACATTAGAAAAAAGTCAGTTTTAAATTACAGTAATGGCTTTACTCTTACCGCCTTTGGCTGTAAAAAGCAATGCAGCCATGCCCCCCCTTTGAGTTCCCCATTGGTTTTCCCACCCGCCCTGAAAAGGTTCACTGCTTGTTCGAGTCGTAAGGGCATGCAAATGGGTTTAAAATGGCTGCTACATGCGGGGCTTCCATCGTGGGGACTTTTTTGGGATACATTATAAAAGCTTTTTAATTTACATCATGGTTTACTTTCCCAGCCCTTTGGCCTGTCAAAAGTAAATGGCCGGTTCAGGCCCTTTGGGTTTCCCCAGGGTCTCCCATCCAGCCGGACCAAGGTTCATGTTTTCTTCAAGAGTTTTTAAAGGGCTGAAATGGGTTTTACAAGGCTGCTGACTTGCTGGTTCCCAT
>JARQOC010003821.1:0-13781 GCA_033576535.1 Allobates femoralis | reverse complement strand
CTCATCTGGTTCTTCAGAAGCCTTTATTCAGTCCTTCATGGCGACCTTGCAACGTTTCAGTCACCAAGTGACTTTTGTCTAGCAGCCCTTTTTTCATTCCTACAATACCACACACTAACCCATATAATGTGATCTGTGACCTCATACCTTTACATCTTTATACAGTATACTTAAATCACTCATATGATAATATTACCCTTAAGAAATACCTTAATTGGGTCCTCATCCCAGGTGGGGCGAAGATCGCTACCATAGCAGCCATTGTATGAGTCTGTGAAACCCCCACACTGCATATTTGCACTACACGCCGTTCTTTGCCGCTCTGAGGCCGTCGCACCGGAAGTGGCATCATACTCTATGCGCCTGGCTTCCCCGTTGCCATAGGACACAGGAAAACGCCATCTTGGTGCTCTCCGTGCATGCGCACTCCGGCGCAATGCTTTAAAACCTACACCCGGCCTCCATTATAGTTCTGCAACTGAAAACTTTATGTTTACTTGTCAGGTGTCATTCAAACCACCTGACAAGCATTACTACTGTGTCACCAATGGTATAAACCTTCATTTATTTTCTACCTACATGCGTTTTTCTTGCATTGGCGGACATAGTCCAGGTAAAGCCAGGGCATTCATAAATCATACAGATCCCCCTCTCCATAGGGCACACCATGCCCCCGCCTTTTCTAAGGACACAGGAATGGGCGCTTTTTAGCCACATGGATGACCACAGCAACAAGCCTAAATGTCTCCTCTTGGCTCAGGGGTCCACAGGGGTCACTCACACATACCCCCCGGCTCACCCGATATATAAAACGCCACAGATAGGTTAATTTGCAATATTTAATAAACCGAAAAGGCAACATATTGGCCCAATTGTTTCAAACTCAATTTTTTTAAGACAATTACGTTAAACAACATAAATTTCGGCATTTTTGGCAATAATACAAGAATAGGAGCACCTTTCTTACTCGGCTGAATGAGAGACTACTGTCCTCCCATTGGGTTGGTGTGTATCCCAAATTCAGTGCAGGTGCTGTAAGAAACCAAAAGGTTATTAAAAATAGTGCATTCAATAAATGTGACTAGTGATATACAGTACTAATCTCCTAACCAATCCGGATCATAAAGCGACTGCCAACCTATAATCTACATTCAAACCATTTGGTTTTAACGTGTTTAAAACGCCTGATCCATTGCAACTCTTTTATATGTAGCAACCTAGCCCTATCCTCCCCTCTCCTCATAGGGGGTACCACATCGATGATCCTAAACTTGAGGTCTTTCTCTGCATGTTTCATATCTGTAAAATGCTTTGGCACGGGCAAATCCTTTCTCTTTTGGCGTATTGTGCATCTATGCTGTACAATCTGTGTGTTACATTCAAGAGTTGTCTCATCCACATACCACAACCTACACGGTGTGGGGCAGCGCCTGGATGGCAAGTCAGGAAACACGTAGAGCCCGGTAGTGGTTCAAACAGGACCCGGTGTTTATTGCTGGTACACACAGCGATGGCACAGTCAGCCGGAATCCGGGTCGCAGCCGGGTACACAAGACACAGTTCATATAACGTACCCCGGGTCCTTCAGGCCAAAGGCCTCCGTTATAGGTCACGCCGAGACTCCCAGCCCTCCTGGGCTAGGCCGTGTTAGTCTAGCACACGGTCCTCTGGAACTCTAGACCTCTCCTATGTATATCTCTGCTGCTCCTGCAGCTAAGGCACAATTCTGTGTACAGGGAACCCCGCCCTGCCTCCTGACCAGGCTTTTAACTCCGTGTCTACTTCCGGGACCTTGCAAGACCCGGAGCGGAGGGAGCGGACCGTCCCTTTCTCTCACACACCCTATACCGGGCTCAATACGTGACAGTGCGCATTCTGGGGGAGACATAGCGCCCCTCGCATATGATCCCCCGCACTGTCTCACACACCCCCCCCTCGGTTCAAACTCGTGGGGTTGAACCCCAGCCATCAAACAGGGTGCCCGGGACAGGGCATCCGCATTACCCTGCAACTTGCCAGCCCGATGCTCCACCCGTAAAATTGAAGTTTTGGAGGGACAGGAACCACCGGGTGACCCGAGCATTCCGTTCCTTGGCATTTCGCATCCAGACCAAGGGAGGAGCGTGATCCGTAACCAACCGGAACTGTCGCCCGAGCAAATAATAACGTAGGGACTCCAAGGCCCATTTAACGGCCAAGCACTCCTTCTCCACTACGCTATAATTCTTTTCCGCCGGGGACAATTTCCGGCTCAAGTAAGTGACCGGATGCTCGATTCCGTCCACTTCCTGTGACAGCACAGCCCCCAGCCCCACCTCCGAGGCGTCTGTTTGTACAACGAAGGCGCGTTTGAAGTCAGGACTGATGAGGACGGGCTGTCCGCACAAGGCCAACTTCATGGACTGAAAGGCTGCCTCTGCTTGGGGAGTCCAACGCACCAACGCTGTTTTCTTCCCTTTTAACAGGTCGGACAGGGCCGCCGTTCGCCCAGCAAAGTTGGGTATGAAGCGTCGGTAGTACCCAACTATGCCGAGGAACGCCCTCACCTGTTTGGTAGACACCGGTCGGGGCCAATTTTGAATGGCCTCGATTTTGTTTATTTGGGGTTTTGATAACCCCTCGCCCAATCACATACCCCAGGTACCGGGCCTCCTCGAGCCCCATGGCACATTTTTTTTGGATTTGCCGTCAGGCCCGCTGTCCTGAGAGAATCCACCACGGCCTGAACCTGGGATAAGTGGGTATGCCAATCTGGACTAAAGATGATAATGTCATCTAGGTAGGCGGACGCGTACTTCCGATGAGGTTCTAACACTATGTCCATGAGCCGCTGGAATGTGGCCGGGGCTCCATGCAACCCAAACGGCAACACGACGTAGTGATAGAGACCTTCCGGAGTAACAAAGGCGGTTTTTTTCCTTGGCCGCCTTTGTTAGCGGCACCTGCCAGTAACCTTTTGTCAGATCGAGCGTTGTGAAGTACTGGGCTTGCCCCAGTCTTTCAATCAGCTCGTCCACCCGGGGCATGGGATATAAATCAAACTTGGACACCTCGTTCAGCTTCCGGAAATCGTTGCAGAAACGCAACGATCCGTCCGGCTTTGGAATGAGCACGATGGGACTAGCCCATTCGCTCCGGGATTCTTCTATCACCCCTAGCTTAAGCATGTGTTTAACTTCGGCCGCGATGGCTTGCCGTCTGGCCTCGGGTACCCGGTACGGTTTCACTCGCACTTTTACCCGGGGCTCAGTGACAATGTCATGCTGAATGACCGAAGTGCGCCCGGGCAAGTCAGAGAACACATCAGGATTCTGCTGTACCAACTTTCGAGCCTCCCGTCGTTGGGCCTTAGTGAGGGTGTCGCTTATTCGTACCCCTTCGGCATCCCTTGGGGCCGAAGGGGAAGGGTCCCCGGGTACATCGGATGCCTCCGTGATCAGGCCCTCCCGGTCTTTCCACGCTTTAAGCAAATTTACGTGGTATAGCTGCACGGGTTTCCTTTTTCCGGGCTGGTATACCTTGTAATTGACCTCCCCTACTTTTTCCCGGATTTCATAGGGCCCTTGCCATTTGGCCAATAATTTGCTTTCCGTGGTGGGCACTAAGACCAATACCCGGTCCCCCACCTCAAAGGTCCTAACGGTGGCCCGTGTATTATACCTGCGGCTTTGAGCACCTTGGGCATCCATGAGGTGCTCTTTTACAATCGGCCGGACCGCTGTGATCCGGTCCTGCATTTTCGCCACGTGGTCGATCACGCTCCTATAGGGAGTGGGTTCCTGTTCCCACGTCTCTTTGGCAACATCCAATAGCCCTCTAGGATGCCGGCCGTACAACAGTTCAAAGGGGGAAAACCCCGTAGACGACTGTGGTACCTCCCGGATGGCGAACATTAGATAGGGCAATAACATGTCCCAATCCTTTCCGTCCTTTGCTACCACTTTTTTTAGCATGGACTTCAGGGTTTTGTTAAACCGCTCAACTAACCCGTCTGTCTGGGGATGGTACACCGAGGTGCGCAGCTGTTTTATGTTGAGCAATTTACACAGTTCCCGGGTCACTTTGGACATAAAAGGAGTCCCCTGATCTGTGAGGATTTCCTTAGGTAGTCCTAGGCGACAGAACATGGCAAACAGCTCCCGGGCAATCATTTCGCCGTGGGGTGCCGTAACGGAATCGCCTCCGGGTACCGGGTGGCGTAGTCGACAACCACGAGTATGTGTTGGTGGCCTCGGGCTGATTTCACTATAGGCCCCACCAAATCCATTGCGATCCGTTCAAAAGGTTCCTCTATAACTGGTAGAGTTACCAATGGACTACGGAAGGTGGCAATGGGTGTGGTCAGCTGACATTCCGAGCAAGAGTCACAGTACCTCTGGACATCCGCATACACGCCCGGCCAGAAGAACCTCCGCAAGATGCGTTCTTGCGTTTTTTTAGCCCCAAGGTGGCCCCCTAGCAGGTGGGAGTGGGCCATCTCTAGGACCGCCCGGCGGTGTGGCTGCGGTACTACCAGTTGGTCCACGACCTCATCCCGGATTTGGTCCACCCTATAGAGTAACTCTTGGTTAAGCACCATGCGTGGAAATACGTTCTCTGCCCCCGGATGCTGAGCTACCCCGTTTATTTCGGTTACCCTTTCTCGGGCCGGGTCAGTGTGGGATCCTGTAGCTGGGCTGTCCCAAACGCTCCCCGGGATACTTCCAACTCTGGAAGCGGTGGGTCTCCTCGACCTCCCCTGCCAATACGTCTAGCGGGAACCTATCGGGGTGACACTCTAGCCCTATGTTGGCGACCCCTACGGCAGGTGTCCCGGTCTCAGGGTCGTCGGGCTCAGCACCCGGATTCCCTGGCCTCCGAGAAGGGTTACTCCTCCTTCCCCATAAGGACCAAAACAACGGTAAGTCTCTTCCCAGCACAGTCCCGTAGGGTAGAGATTTTACCACTCCGACCACGTGAGTCACCTCTCCACAGGGAGTGGATAGAGTCACTTCCGTGGTCGGATACTCGCGTAGGTCCCCGTGAATACACCGGACCCCTACCAATCCCGCAGTGAGTTGCAACCCGGGGATTAAGGACGCACGAACCAGCGTCACCAAACTGCCAGAGTCCAAGAGAGCTTCTGCTCTGTGTCCATTAACGAGCACCGGGCACAGATGTGGTGCCGTTAGGGAAACCACTCCTTCTGCGGTGAACACGGGGCTGGCATACATCGAGAGCCGGCGTGTGAACCCGCAGTCCATGGGTTCCACTGTTAGTGGGCAGTAGGCAGCCACATGTCCCGGTCCTTTGCACCGCCAGCACCACGTAGCGGTGGCAGCGCCGGGTCGGAAGCTCCTTCTCGGGGATCCTGGTTTCCTGCCAGCCCCATTCTGGGGTATCCTCTCAGTGGGTACGTTTTTAGGAGAGTCCCCTGTAGATGAACGAATACCTCTACCCGGCTCTGGAGGCCGGCGTAACTGCCGCAGTGGGGCAGAGTCCCGTATGAACTCCTGGGTGGCTGTATATCGCTCTATCAAGCTAACCACCTGGTCCAAGGTACCCGGGTCCCCTTGCCCCACCCAACGCTGTATCGCAACCGGCAGAGTCCGAACCAGCCGGTCGACCACCACCCTTTCCACCATCTGTCCCGGAGTTAAGCTCTCAGGCTGGAGCCACCGTTTCACCAACTGCAATAAGTCATACGCCTGGGAGCGGGCCGGCTTGGACTCCACATAGGACCAGGAAAACACCCGTTGGGCTCGGACATAAGTATTGACCCCCAGTCTCGCAAGGATCTCACCTTTGAGTTTGGCGTAGTCCTGGGCATCCTCCCAACTGAGGTCGGTGTAGGCCTTCTGGGCGTCGCCGATCAAGAATGGCGCGACGACTTCAGCCCACTGAGCCGGCGGGAGGCCTTCTCGCTCTGCAGTGCGCTCATAGACGGTGAGGAAGGCTTCTACGTCGTCTTCCGGACTCAGCTTCCGCAGGGCCGACCGGACCCGGTCCCGGGCCTCACGCCGTTCCGGGGAAGGCACTGCTGGCGGGTCTCGTAGGGCCACGATGTGCTGCAGGAGCAGTTTCATTCGTCTTCTGCTGTTGCTCCTGCTGCTCTTGCTGCCGCTGCTGGGTAAGTACCAGCTGCCTTAGGATTTCCTCCATATCAGCGGCCGGCCTGAACTGTAGCGTGGCTGGCTTAAGTATGGACATACAGTGCCGGGCACCCCGCAAGACTGGCGGCTATTCTGACGGCTGCTCCTCTCACTTTAGGCGCCGCTCATTGGCCTCATGAAACAGTCACTTTCACCGGGCCGGCCTGCTTGCCCGCATTCTCCACCATATGTGGGGCAGCGCCTGGATGGCAAGTCAGGAAACACGTAGAGCCCGGTAGTGGTTCAAACAGGACCCGGTGTTTATTGCTGGTACACACAGCGATGGCACAGTCAGCCGGAATCCGGGTCGCAGCCGGGTACACAAGACACAGTTCATATAACGTACCCCGGGTCCTTCAGGCCAAAGGCCTCCGTTATAGGTCACGCCGAGCTCCCAGCCCTCCTGGGCTAGGCCGTGTTAGTCTAGCACACGGTCCTCTGGAACTCTAGACCTCTCCTATGTATATCTCTGCTGCTCCTGCAGCTAAGGCACAATTCTGTGTACAGGGAACCCGCCCTGCCTCCTGACCAGGCTTTTAACTCCGTGTCTACTTCCGGGACCTTGCAAGACCCGGAGCGGAGGGAGCGGACCGTCCCTTTCTCTCACACCCTATACCGGGCTCAATACGTGACAGTGCGCATTCTGGGGGAGACATAGCGCCCCTCGCATATGATCCCCCGCACTGTCTCACAACGGACATTCCAGTGAATAAATCACATGGTCTGTCGCGCAGGTTGTGAAATGGCGCATCTTAAAAGCTCTCCTGTTTGTGGGTGGGTAAATCTCTCAGCATGTGTAAACAATTCACACATGACACACAGGGGAAACACCCCACTCTCACTCCTCTTGTTAATGTAGTCTGCCTTACCACTTTTAAAGGTCCGAAATCCGATCTAGAAAGCTTATCCTTTACATTTTTTTCCCCTCTGAAACTAAACCAAGGGTTTCGACTTAAATTCCTCTATGTCGGGACAACATCTACCCAACATTGGCCAATGTTTCAAGACAATATTCGATATATCCCTAGACTCCTCTCCATACCTCATTACCAAAGGGATCCTGTTACCACACTTTCTAGCAGATGCACTGCCGTTTCCACTTTTTTCATTCTTCAGTTTTTTCAAGGACTCCTGTAACAGCTTCCTAGGGTAACCTCTCTGGATGAACTTCCTAGTGAGGATTTCAAAGTTTTCATCCAAATCCTGTTCATCACTCAATATTCTATCAATCCACTTATATTGCCCTAAGGGAATAGCTTTCTTTAATGCCTCCGGATGATGGCTACTGAAATGTAACAGCTTATTGCGGTCACTAGGCTTTGTATATAAAGTGGTTTTCAATCTATGCCTCACCAATTTTACCGATACATCCAAAAATTGGATCTCTGTATCTGACACCACCTATAACAAAAGGTAATACCCTATCCGGAAACATCCCTATATTGTTACAAACCGAGTTGATATCGGCAACAATAGCCCTTCCTGGGAGTTGCTCAACAGACTTATGTACCTTGGGAATAGTATACAATACCGGAGTCAACGGATGTTCCATAAACAAAAAATCCACCATATCGCTATCTATCACACCCCCCAATTCAGCTCTTCCTAAAATCCTAGAAATGTTACTCTGGATCTCGTGCTTAGGATCTCTCTCAATTATTCTATAAACCTTGGGGTCATTGAGTTGTTTGAACACTTCTTCCAAATACATCTGCCTGCTTAAAACCACAACGGCTCCCCCTTTATCCGCCTGGCATATACCGTATATACTCGTGTATAAGCTGAGTTTTTCAGCCCAAAAATTGGGCTGAAAAGTCCCCTCCTCGGCTTATACACGGGTCAATACGGTAGGCTGCTGTGGGGGGGGCTGTGTCCGGGGCTGGGGAGGCTGGAGGAGGCGGGGGGAGGCTGCTGTATGAGCTCCCCGTCACGTGGGGCCGCTCATTATATATGCACTGCTTCCCCCTGTCAATCAGTGACAGGGGAAGCAGTGCATATCTAAATATATGGCCCCCAAATGCTGGCACTTGCCCCCCTCCGTTGTAAGGCCCCCCCGGCTGCTTATCTTACCATCCCTGGTATTCTGCATCGTGCAGGTCCCTCCGTGCTCCCGTCCTCCGTGTTCCCGTCCTCGGCAGCATCCGGGGTCATGTGACCGGCCGGTCGCATGACGTCATCGCTACGCGACAGCCGGGGACCCCGGATGCAGCTGACGTCGGGAGCACGGAGGACGGGAGGACGGAGGGACCTGCGCGATGCAGAAGACCAGGGATGGTAAGTTAAGCAGCCGGGGGGGGGGGCCTTACAACGGAGGGGGGCAAGTGCCAGCATTTGGGGCTGCTATATACACCACTGGGGCTGCTGTATACACCACTGGGGCTGCTGTATACACCACTAGGGCTGCTGTAAACACCACTGGGGCTGCTGTATACACCACTGGGGCTGCTGTATACACCACTGGGCTGCTGTATACACCACTGGGGAGGCTGCTGTATACACCGCTGGGGCCTGTATATACCACTGGGGAGGTTGCTGTAATACTGCTGGGGCCTGTATATACCACTGGGGAGGCTGCTGTAATACTACTGGGGCCTGTATACACCACTGGGGAGGCTGCTGTAATACTGCTGGGGCCTGTATACACCACTGGGGAGGCTGCTGTAATACTGCTGGGGCCTGTATACACCACTGGAGAGGCTGCTGTAATACCTCTGGGGCCTGTATACACCACTGGGGAGGCTGCTGTAATACCGCTGGGGCCTGAATACACCACTGGGGAGGCTGCTGTAATACCGCTGGGGCCTGTATATACCACTGAGGAGGCTGCTGTAATACTGCTAGGGCCTGTATACCACTGGGGAGGCTGCTGTATACTACCACTGGGGAGGCCTGTATACCACTGGGGAGGCTGCTGTATACTATGTCTGGGGAGGCCTGTATACCACTGGGGAGGCTGCTGTATACTACGACTGGGGAGGCCTGTATACCACTGGGGAGGCTGCTGTATACTATGACTAGGAGGCCTGTATACCTGTGCTGGGGTCCACCCTCGGCTTATACATGAGTCAATAGGTTTTCCCAGGTTTTGGGGGCAAAAGTAGGGGGGGTCGGCTTATACACGAGTATATACGGTAACCAAATCCTCATCCCCTGCCAATTCGGTTATTGCCAAATGTTCCTGCTAGACAAAAGTCACTTGGTGACTGAAACGTCGCAAGGTGGCCCTGAAGGCCTGAATAAAGGCTTCTGAAGAACCAGATGAGGGAGTGCTGCTGTCATTTTTTCTATTATATTATTATACATAGAAATATAAACCAATACAATCATTATACAGAAGAATAAATGTGGAAAACCGATCCCACAAAATTTAAAATGAACCAACCACCTAAAAATACCTATCTAACTTATAAATATCTCTCCCTGGAGCTTAAAATTACTATTCTAACCATCCCTTACTGACTAAATCTACCTAACTAGATGCACAATAAATCATTTTTATACTTACCAAATCCTTGTCTGATGGGCGTTCCTCCAGGGTCTTTGACGGATAGGCGGGTCTCCTCACCGCGCTCGCACCCGCCTGGCTGCTGTCCATCTTCTTCTGTGATTCAAATTACCCGCACATCGCGTCCTCGCAATGAGCGGGTCACGTGCTGCAGGCCCCGCGTCACTTCTGCCCGCCGCGTCGCTGGGTCTATGATGCGCCCAGGCCAGCTTCAGCATGCCATCTGCGCATGCTCTGAAGCTGGCCTGGGTGTATCAGTGACGCGACGTTCGGAAGTGACGCAGGGCCTGCAGCACGTGACCCGCTCATTGCGAGGACGCGATGGGCGGGTAATTTGAATCCTCCTGGAAGAAGATGCCGCCCTGGAAGAAGATGGACAGCAGCGAGGCGGGTGCAAACGCGGCGAGGAGACCCGCCTATCCGTCAAAGACCCTGGAGGAACGCCCATCAGACAAGGATTTGGTAAGTATAAAAAGTGATTTATTGTGCATCTAGTTAGGTAGATTTATTCAGTAAGGGATGGTTAGAATAGTAATCTTAGGCTCCAGGGACAGATATTTATAGGTTAGATAGGTATTTTTAGGTGGTTGGTTCCCTTTAAATACCACACTACACCAAGTGGTACAGTTTAAAAAGGAAATCGCAATAAAGCTAGAAATAAACTAAGTAAAAAAACAATCATTTAACGGTTATGTCACAATTCCATTGGAGTTGGCGGTTCAATATTATTCCATCTAGCTGCTATGGCGGTTTTCGCTGTTAAAAGTACGTGCGAGATTATGAATCGAAGCTGTTTAGGAAGGTCTCCAATACCTATTGATAATAGGACTAATTGTGGAATCAGTGTTATTATCCATTCTGTGATATCTGTTATGAGTACCTTAATACCATTCCAAAAATTTAGCAACTTTGGGCAAGCCCAAAAAATGTGCGGCAGAGTGCCTGGGTTTTTAAAGTGTCTCCAGCAGGTACCGTATATACTCGTGTATAAGCCGAGTTTTTCAGCCCAAAATTTGGGCTGAAAAGTCCCCCCCTCGGCTTATACACGGGTCTATACGGTAGACCCGTGTGGTGGGGGCTGTGTCCGGGGGCTGTGGAGGCTGGAGGAGGCGGGGGGGGGCTGCTGCTGTATGAGCGGCCCCGTCACGTGGGGCCGCTCATTAAATATGCACTGCATCCCCCTGTCAATCAGCGGCAGGGGGATGCAGTTCATATAGCCCCCCAAAAGCTGGCACTGTCCCCCCTTGTAAGGGCCCCCCCCCCGGTGCTTATACATTACCATCCCGGTGTTCTGATCGGCGCCGCTCCTCGGTGCTTCTTCATCCTCCCGTCCTCGCTGGCTCCATCCGTGATCTCCGGCTGTCGCAGCGATGTGACGTCATCGCGCGACCGCTGGAGAACCCGGATGCAGCCAGCGCGGGAGGATGAAGACGCAGCACGGAGGAGCCGCGCTGATCAGAAAACCGGAATGGTAATGTATAAGTAGCGGGGGGGGGCCCTTACAAGGGGGGACAGTGCCAGCTTGTGGGGGCTGTTGGTACCCTCTGGGGGCTGTTGGTACCCCCAGGGGGCTGCTGGGTACCCTCTGGGGGCTGTTGGTACCCCCAGGGGGCTGTTGGTACCCCCAGGGGGCTGCTGGGTACCCCCTGGGGGCTGTTGGTACCCCCAGGGGGCTGCTGGGTACCCCCTGGGGGCTGTTGGTACCCCCAGGGGGCTGTTGGTACCCCCAGGGGCTGCTGGGTACCCCCTGGGGGCTGTTGGTACCCCCTGGGGGCTGTTGGTACCCCCAGGGGGCTGCTGGGTACCCTCTGGGGGCTGTTGGTACCCCCAGGGGGCTGTTGGTACCCCCAGGGGGCTGCTGGGTACCCCCTGGGGGCTGTTGGTACCCCCAGGGGGATGTTGGTACCCCCAGGGGGCTGCTGGGTACCCCCTGGGGGCTGTTGGAACCCCCAGGGGGCTGTTGGTACCCCTAGGGGGCTGCTGCGTACCCCCTGGGGGCTGTTGGTACCCCCAGGGGGATGTTGGTACCCCCAGGGGGCTGCTGGGTACCCCCTGGGGGCTGTTGGTACCCCCAGGGGGCTGCTGGGTACCCCCTGGGGGCTGTTGGTACCCCCAGGGGCTGTTGGTACCCCTAGGGGGCTGCTGCGTACCCCCTGGGGGCTGTTGGTACCCCAGGGGGCTGTTGGTACCCCTAGGGGGCTGCTGCGTACCCCCTGGGGGCTGTTGGTACCCCCAGGGGGATGTTGGTACCCCCAGGGGGCTGCTGGGTACCCCCTGGGGGCTGTTGGTACCCCCAGGGGGCTGCTGGGTACCCCCTGGGGGCTGTTGGTACCCCCAGGGGGCTGTTGGTACCCCAGGGGGCTGCTGGGTACCCCCTGGAGGCTGTTGGTACCCCCAGGGGGCTGTTGGTACCCCCAGGGGGCTGCTGGGTACCCCCTGGGGGCTGCTGGGTACCCCCAGGGGGCTGCTGTATAAACCCCTGGGGGGTGCTGTATAACCCCTGGGGGCTGCTGTATATACTGCTGAGGCCTGTATACCACTGGGGCTGCTGTATATACCACTGGGGCTGCTGTATATACCACTGGGGCTGCTGGGGCTCCTGTATACTACCACTGGGGCTGCTGGGGCTCCTGTATACTACCACTGGGGCTGCTGTATACTACCACTGGGGCTGCTATATACTACCACTGGGGCTGCTATATACTACCACTTGGGCTGCTATATACTACCACTGGGGCTGCTATATACTACCACTGGGGCTGCTATATACTACCACTGGGGCTGCTGTATACTACCACTGGGGCTGCTATATACTACCACTGGGGCTGCTGTATACTACCACTGGGGCTGCTGGGGCTGCTATATACTACCACTGGGGCTGCTATATACTACCACTGGGGCTGCTGTATACTACCACTGGGGCTGCTATATACTACCACTGGGGCTGCTGTATACTACCACTGGGGCTGCTGGGGCTGCTATATACTATCACTGGGGCTGCTATATACTACCACTGGGGCTGCTGTATACTACTGCTGGGGCTGCTATATACTACCACTGCGGCTGCTGTATACTACCACTGGGGCTGCTGGGGATGCTATATACTACCATTGGGGCTGCTGTATACTACCACTAGGGCTGCTGTATACTACCACTGGGGAGGCTTGTATACCACTGGGGGGGGGGGCCTGTATACCACACTGCTGGGGCTGTATACCTGTGCTGGGGTCCACCCTCGGCTTATACACGAGTCAATAGGTTTTTCCAGATTTTTGGGGCAAAGTAGGGGGGTCGGCTTATACACGGGTCGGCTTATACACGAGTATATACGGTACATGGGTAAGTCGGGTTGATCTGATGTAGCTTTACAGGAGCCCAGTACAATCTGGAGAGTGTTTTGTAAAAGATTCTTGAGTTGAGGCACAGGCAGTATGGGAGTAAGTCATGTTTAGGGTTTTAGTCATTTTTTGTAGGTCAATTTGAATATTAAGTTCTTTTTCTCACACCTCAAAAAAAGGTAGTTTAGGGAGTTCTATCTCCTCGTTTATAATTTTGTAGAGTTCGCTTGTCTTCCAAACAGAGGCCTTGTGTGGAGAATTTAAGAGATCCACTATTATTTGTGGGAGAGAGAATTTTAGAGGGGATTTTTCAAACTATCCTTTTATGAGTCTCCATCGTGTTCTTTCGTCCCTAGAAAGAAAGTATTTACATTGCAGGGTGTAGAATGGGATCAAGGAGTTTTCAAAGATAGGTCATTAAGGTACAGTATTGTTGAGGATGGAGGCGTTATGGCAATGAATAGTTAAATAATGTATATAGCCTATAGAGCCATTTAAGTATTTTACAATACTTACAGCATCTTATTTCCTATGATTCACTCTCTGTTTCCCCTCCATTTCACAATGTTCAGAGATTCTCCCTAATCAGGATCATATACTCAAGGTCATATACTGTTCTAAATCTGTGTAGAGCATTGTTTGCTTTAACAGAATGTGCTCAAGATATTAACCTTGGTAACTGTAATTGAAATGCTGATTAACCCCTTCTAACTATGTAGAATCTGACTGAATCTTTTCTTTCAAAATAAGTTGCTGAATTAGTGTAATATGGTGTAAGCGCCCCTTAGAAGCGTCTCTAAGTAATGT
>JARQOC010003820.1:0-13785 GCA_033576535.1 Allobates femoralis | reverse complement strand
AAGCAGTATGGAACTTGCACGCATGTTCCCTCTACGCTGTGCTCATAGAACAGAAGGCAATTCAATCCCTTCCTGTTTCTGTCATACATGGCTGCAGAGCTGGTGCAATGCTCCGCACACACAGTGCAGAACATCGCAGACCATGTTCCATCTATGCTGTGCATTTAAAATGGGAGACAATTCAATCCTCTATTGTTTGTCGCTGCGGAGCGTTCTTAACTATCGCTTGGGCTCACTCTGCCAGGCTGGGGCCTCAGTTGCTGTACAGGGATCCGCCACTGGTCCCATCACTAATCCTTAGCACGCTGCGGCCCAGCAAACGCCCTGGGCCCCACCCCCACAGAGGGGACCTGGGTTGGTACAAAAATACCTATAGATCAGTCATCTTAACCTTGTTTAAGGTACCCAACCCATCAGTTTCATATGCATCTTTAGTGATAAATCCACACGCAGCCGTCGGAAGAGTGTTGACCTCCTTGGGGGAGGCTCCGCTGAAACCGCGAGACCGACACATTGTACTCCTGCGGTTAAGAACCATTGCTCTAGATGGACCGACATTCTCCTCTCTTGGGCTTCCCCCATTGTTGGGGGAGCTGGGTTGAAGTTATGATGACTCAAACTCCCCGACATTCTCATTCCTCGATCCCCCCATTTTGGGGGAGCTGGGTGCAATTCAGATAACTCTCCTTCCATTGCTCGGGAGCGAGGTTGCAGTGGAACTCCGACATGCCCCTCTCCTCGGTCCCCCGACGTTGGCGAAGCTCAGTTGCTCAAATGCTCGTCCAACACTCCCCTTCCCAGGGCTCCCACACAGTCAGGACAACTGATTTCCAGTGGACTCACTACGAGTTTAACTGTTAGGTTCCTTCCTCGGACCCTCACGGTTGGACAGCCCAGTTACGGTTGATGAAACCTACAATTTCCCGACAGGTGCAAGGCGTCCCAGGACTGTTCGCCAACTGTCTTCAGACTCCACGGCTGGAGTTCTGGTTGGCGGAGATGACAGCCAAGTCCCACAAGGTGCAGGCTGAAACACCATGATCTGCAACTGCACGAGTACTTTGGCTACTGGTCTCTGGAATCTACGACCTATAGCATACTCCCTCCTCAGCTCTTCACTGATGTAGGCGCTGGGCTGTAGCTAAGATTGCTTCATGCCAGATTCCTTCCTTAACATCCCTCTGTTGGGGACTCGGGTTGAATTGGTGACTGCACAAGGCCTATCCAGCCTCCCTCCCCAGCCAACGAAAGTGAAACTCAGGGTCGCAGATCGTGACAGGAGTCCAGCGGCCAATCTCCTTACTGCACCCATTTGGGTACTTGGGTCGAGATAACATGTGCAACTACTCTGCATAGCCTGCTCCGAAGCAGGACTTCGCAGACTCCCGACTGCATTAACCCAATGGAGGGACCCTCCGGTCCCCTGGGTGGCTGTGGTCGAACCTTCTTCCCAGTCAGTCCCTCCTCGACTCGGTAGTCAAGAGGATACTGGAAGACCTGAAGCGCAAAAATACAAAGTTTTTTTTTCCTAGTCTGACATTGGCCATGTCTATACTGCATTCCAAAGGGGGCGTGTCCAGCTGCTGATGGCGACGGACGCATCTTAACTGAGCTCCTCAAACAGAGCCACTATAACGGCACTTCCCGGCCCCTCTGACACTTCAGCGGCTCCACAAACCTGGCGATTCCGCTCTGCAGGACCCCCAGCATGCCGCGGACCTCATCCCGCAAACGGCTTACCGAGACCAAGGTAACGGCTTACTTTGAGCCGGATAAACAGCGCGCTTCTCCCCACAAAATGGCGCCGGAACGCCCGCCTCCTTCCTCCCCGGCTGCACAGCGGTCACAGCATGTTATGGAGGATAGGGGAGATGACGAGAGCGATGACAGAGCCCCAGTGACTCAGGGGTGATTAAAGCTCTACTTGCTGCACAGAGACTGTCTATCCTAGAAGATATGAAGGGGCTGGTGGGCACTCTGAGGGAGGACATGGGAATACTGGCTGGCAGAACGGAGCACCTAGAGGCGAAAATGACTGACTTTGCCTCCGCACACAACAGCCTTGCAGACAGCCACGCTGAGCTGGACAGAGAGGTGGGGATTGTCTCCTCCAACATGTGTCATTTGGAGGACCAGCTCAGAAAAAACAACCTAAAACTCCGGGGACTTTCAGAGGAGGGAGATGCTTCAGAGATGGCCAGAGCTTTCCTGACGGCGGCCCTCCCTGAGTTACCCCAAGACCACTTGGACATTGAAAAGGCCTTCCGAATCCCTAAACCGGCGAGACTCCCCCCTGAGGTTCCGAGGGATATCTTGGTATTCCTGCGGAGATCCGGGATCCGAGACCGGCTGCTGGGTCGTATGAGGAACGGTCCCCCCCTACCGGAGCCCTACTCGGGAATACAGGTGTACCCTGATCTCTCCCCGGGGACTCTGGCCCGCAGGAGAGACTTTGCTTCCAGCTGCAGGATTTTGAGAGATAAAGGAATTTTCTACAGCTGGGGCTCCCCGACGGCAGTAAACTTTAAATACAAGGGAAAAAGGCATTCGTTCCCCTCCCCCACGGCATTGAGGAAGACACTTAAAGTATGGGGTCTATTATCTCCTAGTGCTCGCCCCTCTCCGCGTCGTGATCCGAAGGAAAGAGAAGGTGTAGAAGGGACCGCAGATGAGGCATCATGAGGGCCCAATCCTGTTCCAACAACTTTCCAGTGGCTCTGGATGACTGGTTCTTTATATTAGACTTCTTTTTTATTACTATTTTCAGACCACCCTATTAGTTCTTTCTGATCTGAGTGGTCTGGTGGGTGACCGTGACGGTCGGAACCTGGCCCTGACTTGTCTGGGTTGGGCCCTGGCTGGACACTGGTTTTTTCCCCCACAGAATTGGAGGTGGAGGGGGATTCCAACCCCCTCCCCCCCCCCCCCTCTTCCTTCTCCCTTGGCCATACCGGTCCGGTGAGAAGGTGCAGTTTACATACCTGTTACATGTTTGTTGTGTATAGCTTAATTGCTACTGTGTGATCCTACCCCCACCCTAACAATCCCCCCCCCCCCCCCCCTCCGGGTCTTCTATTCAGGTCGTACCTTATCCACCCTTCAAGTTCATAACATCCCTCTCCCTCCTTCCCTTCCCCCCCCCCCTACTGTCCCTCTTTCTCCTCCTTCTTTCTTCACCCTCTCCCTCCTTGCTTTCTTCTTCTCTCATCTTATCTTTTTCTCCTCTTCCTTTCATTCACCATGTCTCTCAGACTTCTGTCCCTTAACGCCAAAGGCCTAAACTCCCCAGCCAAACGTTCCTTCCTGTGGAGGGAGATTAATGCGTCAAAAGCAGAAATTATATGTATTCAAGAGACGCACCTGTTGACAGGGGACACACATAGACTCCAGAATGCTTCTTTTCCCCATATGTTCCACGCATGCCATGTGGCCAAGAAGGCGGGGGTAAGCATCCTAGTAAGGGGTTCCGTTCAATTCCAACTAGTGGAATGTAATGTAGACCCTGCGGGGAGGTACTTAATTTTACGATGTGAAATTGCAGGTGAGGCTTACACATTGGCGAATGTATACGCCCCAAACACAGGACAACTCAAATTCGTGAGGTCCCTTTTGAGTAAGCTTGGAGAGATTTCCTCTGGTAAACTTGTTATCTGCGGTGACTTTAACATAATAATGGAAAACCGTCTGGACTCCTCCTCCTCCGCCTCTCGGGGGGGGGAGAACTCTGGGTCCCGTGTGCCGGGAGCACCATATCCATGATGTATGGAGATACCAGCATGCCGAGGAGAGGGATTATTCCTTCTTTTCGCATGCGCATGGCTCCTACTCGCGTATTGATCTCTTCTTGGTGAACGACGCCGCCTTGGAGGCCTGTCGGTCCTCTGAGGTGGGGGTCATCACCTGGTCGGATCACGCACCTATAACACTGGAGATTGCGGTGGGTTCGGGATATGGTGCTCCCCGTCGCTGGAGATTAAACCCGAGCATTCTATCAGACTTTGGTGTGGTGGAAGAGCTGGATGCTAAACTACGAGATTACTTTTCCTTGAACGATGATGGGGAGGTTTCGGATGACACGCTGTGGTATGCCCACAAGGCGGTCATCCGGGGCCTTCTCCTACAGAAAGCCTCGCAGATAAAGAGACGTCGAGAACGGTTGAGAAAAGAATGGATAGAGGAGATAGGAGTCTTGGAATCAGCTCATAAAAAGAGCCCGTCATCCTCTCTTTTATCCCAAATTTTAGCCCTTCGCACCAAGCTGAGATCTCTTCTCCTTCAACAATTTGAAAAGTCCTTACGAAAACTGAAAACAAAATATTATGCGATGGGGGATAGGGCAGGTACGCTGCTGGCCCGTCGCTTAAAAAAGAGGAACGTGAGGACTATGATCTCATCAATGAGACGTTCAGATGGGAGAGTGGTCAGAGATCCACCTGGGATGGTGGAAGTGTTCGCCTCTTATTACGAGAAGCTGTATAATCTTAGAGACGATATAGACACCCCCCAACCGACACTTCCTGAGATCAGGAGTTTCCTGAGGAACCTGGATCTGCCCACTCTCTCAACTGACAATCTTAATAAATTAAATGAGCCTCTCTCCCAATCTGAAATTGACAAAGTGATCACATCATTAAAATCCAACTCAGCTCCGGGCCCTGATGGGCTGGCGAATGAGTACTACAAGACTTTTCGCCCGGTCCTCACGCCTTACCTGCATCGCTTGTTCTCCCTTTGGCAATTACAGGGATCTATCCCCGGCCAGGCCTTGGAGGCCACCATCACAACCATCCCCAAGCAGGGTAAGGCGTTGGACCGCCCCGAAAATTACCGCCCCATTTCTTTGTTGAACGTGGACCTGAAGGTGTTCGCGAAAGTGCTGGCGGTCAGACTGTCGACGGTGATCCTTCACTGGTCCATCCTGATCAGGTGGGGTTCGTGATGAACAGGCAAGCTAGAGACGGAACCCGTAGAATGTTAAATTTGATGGAGGTGGGTGAGAGACGGGGGGTCCCCTGTGTGTTCCTGTCCCTTGACGCGGAAAAGGCGTTTGACAGGATACACTGGGGATACCTTCGGGAAGTTCTCTGCTCCCTCGGCTTTTCGGGCCCCATCTTATCGGCAATCCTCGGCTTATACTCCCACCCATGTGCTAAGGTCTTTTCTGCAGGCTTTTTGTCCCGTTCTTTTCAAATCTCAAACGGGACTAGACAGGGTTGTCCCCTCTCCCCCCTGATTTTTGCCCTGTTAATGGAGCCCCTAGCGGTCTCCCTTAGGGCGGATCCCTTGATCTCTGGAATTCGGGTGGGTGACAGGACACATGTGGTGGGCCTATATGCCGATGATGTCATTATTTCCGTCACTGATCCGACATCCTCGCTTCCCAGGATAGTTGGACAGCTTGACCTGTTCGCTCGAACCTCATACTACAGGTTGAACGCGACTAAGTCGATGATTTTTCCGGTCCACGTGCCAAAGGAAATGGCTGAATGTCTAGCGCGGTCATACCCATTTAAATGGTGTCCTCAGGGCATTCAATATTTGGGGATCTGTCTCTGCCCTTCAGCGGAGATAGCCTCCCGTAATGTAACTAAACTTCTGGGGGACCTGCGTGGGGCACTTGAGACCTTTCCTGTAACCACCTTGTCTTGGATGGCAAGAGTGCAGGCCGTGCGGATGCTTTGGCTCCCAAAAATCATCTACCTATTTAGATGTCTTCCAATCGCATATTCACCAAGGGACATCGCTCGTCTCCAGTCTGTAATTAACAGCTTTATCTGGGCCAAAAAGCCACATAGGGTAAAGAGAAGCACTATGTACCTTCGGCTGGCAGGTAAAGGAATGGGGGTCCCAAACGCCAGTATGTACCTGAAAGCTGTGATCCTAGAAGCGGCTAGAGAGTGGTGGAGAGGGGGAGTAGACTCAGGATGGAGACAAATAGAAACTCACATGGCCCCTGGAAACTCTCTGAAACTTCTCCTTACAGCTGAGTCTCTGGGAGAGGTGGACAGGACTGATCTCTTACAGTCAATGACGGCACTTCTTACGGAATGGGGAAGTCTCACAGATAGTTGGACTAAACTACCAACCTCTGAGATCCCCTTATCTGCATTCCAACTCCACATCCCCTCCCTGAGTCTCGCACGCTGGAAGGCACACAACCTGGGAAATCTAAGTGATCTCTTTCGTCAAAATGTTCTGATGTCCTTCTCAGAATTTGTAGAAGCTCACCCAACTCTAGAACATACATTTCTCCAGTTTTATCAGGTCACGCACTTCCTTAGTTCCAAACGTTGCAAACATAGCTTTTCCCAAGGGAGAAAGTCCCCGCTGCTACACTTTGTTTCCATGGAAACCGAGAGGCCCAAAGGCCTGTCCCTGCTGTATGGGGGATTGGTGGACGAGGCCTCTCCAGCTAAGACCCCCTATATGGAAAGGTGGGAACGTGACCTGAATTTCTCAGCCTCTCTGGAGGAGTGGGAGGGAGCCGTGCAATGCACGATGAGGGCTACCAGATGTATCAACCATGTGGAACTTCTGAAAAAAATTCACCTGCGTTGGTACACCCCCCCTCCAGATTGGCGAAATTTGGTCTAGGCGCCTCTCCCATGTGCTGGAGACAGTGTGGTAAAAGAGGAGATCTGGCCCACATGTGGTGGGGATGCTCCAGGCTGAACCCGTTTTGGCAGACGGTAACAAGTCTCCTGGAATCCCTTACTGGGATCAAGGTCTCACTGACACCACAACTGGCGGTCCTTCACATTGGATGTGAGGACTTCCCACCAGTCCCGCGTCACCTTCTCACATATATACTCACGGTAGCTAGATCTTGCATAGCAGCAAAATGGAAACTTGACTCCCCCCCCTCCATGGCAGATCTGGTAGAACGACTAAACTCAATATTTTGCCACGAGTACTACCTCGCTCTGGACGTTGGCTCGAGACGTTATGTTTCAGAGGCATGGGACTTATGGGCAGCTCACCCAATGGCTCTCCAAATTCCTTTCTAAGTTGAGCAGCAGATTTCTATCAATACATGGTTCTCTCTTTATTTCTTTATTTCTCTCTTCTCGCCTTTCCTTTCTTCCTTCTTTCTTTCTCGTTCTCTTTATATCTATTTCTCTTCCCCTCCCCCCCCCCCCCCCACCCACCCTGCTCCCCCTGTTATCCCGGAAGATTCTGATTCCCTATCCTTCCCTTATGCCCCCCCGAAGTTATTAATCTTCCCCCCCACCTCGCCTCACAGCCACCCGAGTTCCTGGATAACTTGGACACTGAAATTACACCGGCATTGAATTATGAGTGAAGATTATTCATGGTTTGTTTGTTTATCTTCTCCTCGAAACATGTGTAGGAATTCAGTTGATACTCGTGGACAGTCATCTTTGATTTGACTTTTCTATTTAGGGAAGCATTATACTTATACTTATGCTTATAATCATAATCATACTGGTACTCATACTTGTGCTCACTCTTGTGTTGTATGGTATTGTAATGTTTGTTTATAATTTTATATACTCTAATAAACACTTATTGAAGACTATACTGCATTCCAGAAGTTTCCCATATCCGGAATACTTAACCTCTAATGCATGATTTTCAGAGACTTCTAACACAGTGTCACTTTCACTGTACACGTTAAAATAAGTCGGTCGGCGGATTAGCCTCCACAAGTCTACTGCGATTCCAAAGCTATGTACGCCTGTTGGCTACATGCTGCAGCATCACATATGGAGTCTCAGCCATGTAGGACACACAGCATGGACGAAAACAGCGGCCTTTAGCTGCAACACTTCTGCAGCTGTAGTCCAACTTCCCCAGACAACGCATGGATTCTTCGGCTGGTAAGCCGCAGTCTCTTTCAGCGGTCTCCTCAATCCTTCACAACTGTCAGGAGACTCCTAAACAAGATAGTGACAGCATGGAAGGTAGTTCCTTCACACGGCATGCCAGTACCCTGGTCCATACTCGAAGATGCCCCCAATCTATGACTATTCGATTAGTAGTTATAGTACTAAAATTATTCAGTCTCCGTCTGGCAGTCGAACATGTCAAGATACAGCCAGACAATGCCACAGCCGTGGCACACGTCAGCTACCAGGGTAGAACACGCAGTCTCCAAGTCGCAGCAGGGAAACCAGCCTTATCGACGTTATACCATTAAACGTGTATTGTTTTTATTTTCCTCCTGCTTAGGACTTCTATAGAGGTCATTCCCCTTGGCCCTATATTGATATCAGGAACTCTGTCCCTTCCACTCAGACCTGGACTCAGGTCCGTTCTTACGGTCCATCACACGGCAGGTTGCAGCCAGTGTCGCCTTCTTCCAAAAAAAAAAAAAAAAAAAGAATTGCAACCAGACTTCTAGAAAAACCCTTCTTTCGTAGGACCCGTGGGATCTGAATTTCGATCTCGGGGCCCTACAAAAATCACCTTTTCAGCCTCTAGCGGATATTACCCTTAGCATTCTCTTCCGAACAGTGGTAGGTTTCCGTGGCAGTTACTTTTCTCTGTAGAGGTAGCAGTACTTACAGCCCTCTCAAGTAATCCATCCTTCTTGTCTTACACCTGGACAGGATTGACCTACGGCGGGTGCCATCCTTTTTTTTTTTTTTCTAAGGCGGTATAATCCTTCCACCTAAATAAAGACATATCTCTGTCTTCGCTGCACCCAACTTCAGTCTATCCGACCGCAAAGACCCTACATATGCAGGATCTTGTCAGGGCCCTACGCATCTAGGTATCCGACACAGTGTCCTTTGTAGAGGTCGGATTCTTCTCTTCCTTCTCCCAGAGCGCAGGAATAGTCACGTTAGTCTCTAAAGCTTCTCTAACCATGGGAATTTGTCTAACTATCCAAGACGCCTATACCATCAAACCTCATGCCTTCTGGCAGGGTCACGGCACATTCTACTACGGGCGTGGGGACCTCCTGGGCCATTCGGCAACAGGTGTCTAGGCAAAATGAGTGTAGGCAGCCAAGTGGCCAGCCCACACATCATTAAGCCACTGCAGTGCTGGCACTCAGTCCTCGGCACATGCAGGTCTAGGTAGACGCACCTTCTAGGCGACAGTAGCCCGCCTGTCAGTGCATGGTGCTTCGCTGACCAGGTTCAGCGTTATTAGTTCCATTGTTTTTTCCCACTCAGGGACTGCTTTGGGACGTCCCACGGTCCCGTGTCCCCCAATGAGGCGAAGGAGAAAAGAAGATTTTTGTGTACTCACCGTAAAATCCTTTTCTCTTAGCCTCTAATTGGGGGACACAGCACCCACCCTATTGCCCTTATGGGCCTTTTCTATAGTTCTTACATAGCTTCTCAGCTGTTACATGATTACCATGTTTACATGTGTTCCCTAGTATCACTCTGTTAACTGTTTACTGTTTAAGCCTCTGCCTGTTCGGTTACAGGCCTTGTAGTGCTGTGAACCTGTTTAGTTACAGGTCTCGTTATACGATTATTACTCTGTTAACTCTTCACGATTTACACATATGCCTGCTTAGTTACAGGACTTATGGTACTAATTTGTCTCTGCTAACTCTTCTAGGTTTATACACTGTTCTTACCTTGTTAGCTATGTCTGTTTTACTGTTATGACCTGTTAACTCTCCTACTGCTTTAGCACAAAACTGGAGAAGCACTTCCTGCTCCAGGGGTGTAATACTGCAGAGGAGGAGTCACTTAACTCTTTTGCAGATTCTGCTTAGTGTCACCTCCTAGTGGACAGCAGCATAACACCCACGGTCCTGTGTCCCCCAATTAGAGGCTAAGAGAAAAGGATTTTATGGTGAGTACACAAAAATCTTCTTTTCTATTTAGTGGAAAGAAATCAGTTATTAATATGTTGTTGTGCAGTAGTTGAAATTTTACTAGAGATTTGTTCTTTACCTTATTCTGCACATAGGTGTTAGACTGGTCTTGTATCCTCCTTATCACTGGCAAAGTTGAGATAAGGCTATTGGTAATGATTAATTCTGCTTTGTGACCTATAATAAAAATGATTTCTATAAGTGCTTGTGTGGTGCCCTGCTAACCACAGGTACCCACAGACTCACCCACATCATGGATGCGTTTCCACAGCGGGTACACAGTTTCACACAACATTTTCCACCCCAGCACAGTAGGGGGAACTCAACCTGCTGCCTTAGGCAGGATCCCCTATAAATACTGATGCTGGGGGCGGAGTTAATCAGAGTGTGGCAGACGCTACAAGAGCTGCAAAGAAGTGCTGGTGTTCGGTGCTGCGTTAGGCCCGAGCCAGTTACCCTGACCAGTCTCCAGTAGCCGTGCAAGGCCCAAGAGTGGGGTCGAGAGGCAAGGAGAAGAGGCAGGACAGTGGGGAACAGAGTTAGGTTCACCCCCCGAGCAACCACCTGACACCGGAGTCCGAGTCCACTGGAGTGCACCAGGCCCAGTGGAGAACACCGGAACACCGTGGAGACTTCAGTCTTCCGGACATCTGCTCAGTCAAATACCAGGGAGCCAGGCACCGCTGGGAGAGAATCACCAGTAGACAGCAGAGGGTATCCTGACGACAGCACAGAAGGAGAACAAGAGAGCAAAGGAGGCTAGCCAAGTTTTACACAGGCGGGGGCTTCACACACACAGGGCCGGCGTTAGGGGCAGGCATCCTAGGCATATGCCTAGGGCCCCCAAGCTTCAGAGGGCCCCCTGGCCCGGCCGGATTATAGCCCCTAACGCCGGCCCTGATTGTGAGTGCCCCTGAGAGCTGTGCTGTGTGTATAGAGGGGTGAGTGAGTGCTGCAGGATCTGGTGTAGATCATGTAGGGACACCACCCTCACCACCACGTCATGTATGAGCGCCGCACCCCCTCCCCCCGCACTGCGCATGCGCCTCACAGCGCCGGCTTCTACCTGTCAGCAGCATGGCGGAGAGAGCAGAGCTGGAGCAGGCGGCGGCGCTACAGGGAGAGAAGGTGCGGAGACTGAAGCAGGAGAAGGCCAGTGCGGAGCAGGTGAGTGCGGGGAGCATGGCGGGGGGTGAATGCGGGGAGCACGGGTCAGGGGCGGGGGGGAATGTGAGTGCGGGGAGCACGGGGCAGAGAGCACGGGGCAGGGGCGGGGGGTGAGTGTGCACAGTGCGGGGTCTGCAGTTCGCTCCGCGCTGCCTGTGAGGGCCCTGGGGCCCTGTATACACCACCACTGGGCCCTGGGGCCCTGTATACACCACCAGTGGGCCCTGGGGCCCTGTATACACCACCAGTGGGCCCTGGGGCCCTGTATACACCACCAGTGGGCCCTGGGGCCCCATATACACCACCACTGGGCCCTGGGGCCCCGTATACACCACCAGTGGGCCCTGTATACACCACCACTGGACCCTGGGGCCCTGTATACACCACCACTGGGCCCTGGGGCCCTGTATACACCACCACTGACTGGGGCCCTGCTTACACCACCAGTGGGGTCTGGGGCCCCATATACACCACCAGTGGGGTCTGGGGCCCCGTATACACCACCAGTGGGGTCTGGGGCCCCGTATACACCACCAGTGGGGTCTGGGGTCCCGTATACACCACCAGTGGGGCCCCTGTATACACCACCACTGGGGCCCCTGTATACACCACTGACTGGGGCCCTGTATACACCACCACTGACTGGGGCTGCCTGTGTACACCCCCACTGGGGCTGCTGTATATACTCCTGGGGCCTGTATATACAACTGGGGAGGCTGCTGTATACCACTGGGGCTGCAGTATATACTGCTGGGGCCTGTATATACAACTGGGGAGGCTGCTGTATACCACTGGGGCTGCTGTATATACTGCTGGGGCCTGTATATACAACTGGGGAGGCTGCTGTATACCACTGGGGCTGCAGTATATACTGCTGGGGCCTGTATATACAACTGGGGAGGCTGCTGTATACCACTGGGGCTGCTGTATATACTGCTGGGGCCTGTATATACCACTGGGGAGGCTGCTGTAATACTGCTGGGGCCTGTATATACAACTGGGGAGGCTGCTGTATACCACTGGGGCTGCTGTATATACTGCTGGGGCCTGTATATACCACTGGGGAGGCTGCTGCAATACTGCTGGGGCCTGTGTATACCACTGGGGAGGCTGCTGTAATACTGCTGGAGCCTGTATATAGCACTGGGGAGGCTGCTGGATACCACTGGGGCTGCTGTATATACTACTGGGGCCTGTATATACCACTGGGGCTGCTGTATATACTGTATACAACTGTACGGGTACTATTTTTATTTCATAGTTTGGGGCCCCACTCTCAATCTCACCTAGGGCCCCACTTGGTCTAAAAACCGGCCCTGCACACACACACACACACACACGGGGAAAGTAAAGAGGAGGCCTTATACCCACTCGCTGTGGAGACCCAGAAGTGCATCCTGAACACCCGGTGGTACTCTGGATGATTTACCTGCCTCAACACCAGTAAAAAGGTAAAGAGCAACCAGCGGTTTGTGTGTCAGTTCCTTCCCTGCGCCCCTGCCATCCTCAGAGACTGTCCCGTTATCCAACCACCCATCCAAGTCCCTGCTCAACCATCCGTCCATCACCAGCACCCCTACCATCACCTGTGCATCTCTGCCCCAGGGGGTTAGCTCCACCTGCATTGAGCTGTACCATCAAGGCCGCTATACCACCACCTTCCGTAGGACTTAAGCGGTGCTGGTGCTCAATCACCAGGAGCTGCGGGTGGCATCACGAAAACAACAATATAAGCTTTAATCCCATTCCCAACTCCCCTTTTTAAAAGTAGACACCAGGGCTACGGGTCTGGGCAGGCCACCTTTGAGAACCGCACAGCAGAAGAGGGCCCAGACACCCGAGTTCCCATACCCATGGCGAGTCAGATACTTTTTCTGGCGTCACGAACAGGATCCCGTGCCCGGTGCTACCGGGTACTATGTGCCGTGTTTACCCATGATTTGTGACTGTTAAAATTAAGCCTCCATTACTACGCGCTGAGCGGGAAAGAAAGGGGGTGTGACGGCTTGCAGAGCGTGAAAACGAAACATACCCACCGCCCTGCTGGAAACTCCCGAAGCGCAGCGGCCTAATCCGGAAACTCACAAACTATTTAACTGTTTAACGACTGGCCGTGATTCACTTGGACGGGGCCCCGAAAATGTCCGCCTCATCCAGCGACGACGAAAACACCTTCGCAGAATCGCCCCCAAACGACCATGGCTGCAACCGGTAGCGCCGCTGACCCACCGGGTGCAGTAGCCCCGATCATGCCGATCTTGCTACTGTACGTTCCGGCTGCTAAGTGGTTACCCCGGTACGACGGCTGCCCCGATACCCTGTCTGCCTTCATAAGAAAAATCTGCAGCGTACTGGACATGTATGCAATGACTGGTAGGCAGCGTGTTGCTGTGGTACTGGGACAGTTAACTGGTGCAGCAGAGAGGGAAGCTGAATCTTGGTCCGCCGCTGACCGGGGGTCAGTAGCTGTAATGTTGGACAAATTAAAAGTTACAACAACATCAGTACCCGTGCCTACAGTTGAAAGCCGTGTTCAGTCCGCGATCCCTGACAGGATTGACTCTTTATATGCTGAGGTGCATCAGCTAAGTAAACAGCCACTGTCATGGAAGCCTGCAGCTGCAGCGGGTCCAAAACCAAAGCCACTGCCCAAACCTCAGCCTCTAATCCAGCTTTCCGACAGCCCGGTGGACGTCCCATGGATGAGAGAGAGGAATACCATGTCGCCCAGAGGGAGGACCACTGACCGTTACAGCTCCACAGGGAAACCCATCTGTCGACGCTGCGACAAGACCGGCCACATCGCGAGGTAC
>JARQOC010003819.1:0-13785 GCA_033576535.1 Allobates femoralis | reverse complement strand
TCCCTACTTTATATGCACCACGCTGGAGACTGCAGCAGCCGTGATCTGCTTTTATAGTGGTTGTGACTCTCACAACCACACAAGGTGAAGCCTCTGATACCTATTTAGGTCATATTTTATCTCTCAGACGCTTCATTCTCCCTACTTTTAATTTTCTGAGATAGTGACCTTTGGGTTTTCATTGGCTGTAAGCCATAATCATCAACATAAACACTTGAAATAGATGACTCTGTGTAAGGACTATATAATATATGGGTTTCATTTTATGTATTGAATTATTGAAATAAATGAACTTTTTGATGATATTCTAATTCATTGAGATACACCTGTATTGCTGCCTGACTTGGACCTCCTATGACCGTCTGTTTGTTTTGTCCCTTTGCTCTGATTCGCTATCCTCTTGGTATTCCTCTATATATTATAATGTACCCCCATATTTCTCTATTTATTATAATGTACACCCCATAGTCCCCCATATAATTGAAATGCACCCTCCATAGAGTATATTGCACCAGTAGTTAAGTCCGCCATATACAGTTAGTGTGATGAGAGGTGGCGGGTCCCACAGCTGCCACCTCTGCCCGGTACATTTGATTACCCTGCCTCTCGGCTTGTCTGTGCAGTCGCAGTAATAGATGGTTATTTATTCATTTAATAAAATGATGTACTCTATGCTCACAGCAAAATAAAAGAGATTTCTGAAATCTCATTCACACGTTGCTTTGTGTTTCCTTGCAGATTTCAAATCTGCAGCACGTCAAGTCTTTGAGGGTTTTTTTGCAGCGTTTTCCTCCTGATGGGAATGGGAAGAAAACCACACAAAAAACAGCAAAAACACCCCTTATTTTTATGCAGTGTTTTTCCTGCTAAGGGCCGCTTCACACCACGGTGTGATTCGGTCCGGGGCTGTCCGGGATGACCCCGACAGCCCCAGACCGGATCAGCACACAGAACCGGAGAGCCAAATGTGCAGCTGCCGGTATCCGGTTCCCGGATCCTCCTGGTCCGGGGCAATCCGGCCCCATAGGCTCCCATGTTAGGGAGCGCCGGATTGCCCCGGCTCCGGGAGGATCCGGCCGAATCCGGGATCCGGCAAATTGGGGAGATTTTTCTCCCTGGAAAAAAAAATGATGCAAGCATCACTTTTGTACCCGGAGAGAATAATCCGTATTCTCCCGGATTGTCCCGGAGTGATGAAAACGGATGGCAGAAAGCTGCTATCCGGCCCCATAGGCTGCTATGGGGCCAAAAACCGGTCCGGGGCTGTCTGGTTTACACCGGACAGCCCCGGATCAAAAAAAACGTGGTGTGAAGCCAGCCTATGAGAGACCAGTTTTTAATGCAAAAATGTCTTCAGCAAACACATAATGTGTGCACGTCCCCATAGTTCTGTTGGTGTGGATAATTCTGTGTTGTGAGGAGCTGATGTCCTGCAGCTTTAATCCTCAGCAATCAGCTGAACACAATGAGTAAATCCAGCAATAAGTGTTCTAATTGCCTGCAGCGCCATCACAGGAGAAATGAAGAATTACACATGTCCAACTGAAATCAGAAAACTGCCAATTCAGGTCTCCTTCACACAGAGTGTTTGTCCTTTGTTTTTTTTGTGCAGTTTTTGCACCAAAAATGGATCCTCTTTTTGCAAAAAAAAGCATCAAAGGTTTGTGTTGCTTTTATGCTCTGTTTTTGGGGGACACAGACAGACAGACGCACACTTTCCTACCTACCGTCCCCGACGATCCTACGGTGAGCCCAGGCGATGTCTTCCTTCCGGGCATCAGCAGGACCTGTGAGTATTATGAGGACCTGGCACCATGTGACTCGCAGCCTGAGTCACATGGGCAGGTCTTGTCACTACCGTTCCCACAGGTCCTGCTGATGCCAGGAAGGAAGACATCGCCTGGGCTCACTGGGGAGGGTAAGTAATGGAGCGTTGGTGGTGTGGAAAGTGCAGCAGAACAATTAAGCAATAATTGACGCTCATTGTTCTCTGGATGCCCTTTCTACACCAATAAAGCAGCAGTCAAAAATACAGTGTCTGCACAGCAAATTGAAAATCCTATTTACTTTGCTGCAGACGCAGAGACTGATCTGTTTTTGGTGCAGTTTTTAAAAAAAAAAAAAAAAAAAACAGCACCAAAAACATCCAGTGTGAACACTGCCTTAAAGTACAGGCTCGCCTGGTCTCCCACAGCACAGGCCAACTATGTATAAGGCCTCCTTTTAGTCTGGGTAGAAGATGAAGACGCCCTCCTCATTCAGGTATTTACACTTGGCTTTTTTTAAATGCGTATTTGGCCATTTACTTACCAGGATCTACCTGATAGCAAATACCCTATTAAATCAGGCAAAAAAATATTTGAAATAAAGAATTCACAAAGCAAAAAGTTTAAAAAAAGCAAAACAACAAATATATTTACTTTGTCCATAAAATAAACAGTAAACTAAAATGACAAGAAATGACGAAATAATACAATGTTACACAGGCAGAGACGGTGTGAAACAATCGGCTGATGGGGAGCGCGGAGGCTCCAGAAGAGTAGGACCATTTTTTATTTCCTCACATGTCATCCATGTGCTGAATGGTTTTTGTTTTCATAGCAGCTATTATTAATTTACAGTGTTCTATAGTACAGAATGGGTAATGTATCCGTAAAGAACAGATGCAACCAGGACGGTCCATGTGGCATCCGATTTATTTTGTTTCATTATTACACCCATAGGCTTGAATAGGTGCGTGTCCTCCGATTTATACACTCGTGTGATCGAGCCCTCAATGTGAATGACAAGAGTTGCAATACCAGATACGGCCTAAGGACAAGTGTGGTGCCGTTACTAAAAAAAAAAAGCTTTTTTTTTTTTTTTTCTTCAACCTCCTACATCCTTTTTAAACTATAGGACAATGTCTGTTTATAAACTGACATTATTAAATATCATGTAATGATTAAAATACAACAAGATGTGTCATCAATGCCTGAATGTAGCAGGTTTTACGATAATTTAGATTCTGGTCCGCTTCTTCTAGCATTAAGTTACCAAGGAAAAGGAAGGTTTATTTGCAGTCTGTGGATCTGCATAGGAGCTGTATACACAGAACAGCACCTACCTGGACCCCCCAACTTTACATTCTCATATATCTTCTTTTCTTAGACCTCATTCCTTAACATACCATAAATTACTCTAAGCTTTATCTATTTTCTATATTTTCTGGTATATGTGGTTCATCGCCTGCCATAAGTCTATGGTAGCACCGTAACGAACAATGAATTCCCAAGATTTGCATTATGACTGCAAGTGCCAGAGGATTTTACCCTAAGAACCACGCTAGTCTCTATTATCATTCATCTGTTACTAAAAATTCAATGACATTGTATAATTCTAGTCATCTCGTGAGCCGCCGTCCAATCAACTTCTGCTCCGGCAAAAACATTTTTCCCAATTTTGTCTCTTTTTCCAGATTGTTTTGGGTTTGCACCAATCAATGGTCAAAGATCCAACTTGTCTACATTCTCCAGGCTTCAGAACGACGTGTTGTCAGTGCCTTCAATGCCGGCGTCTTTGGCCATAGACGCAAAGTGTCCATTCCTTGCCAGGAGGTCTCCTGGGCTATCAAACTCTTATCTTTCCTGAGTCCAACACCATAACTCTGAATTTCTGTCTTCTTCCTTTGCAATCAGTTCCTGCAGCTGCATGGAGGGATTTTATATATACTATAATGTACAAAATAAATAATCCTAGTAAACTTGACAATGTGTCTCATACAGGGGTGTAACTACGATAGGTGCAGAGGTTGCAATCGCACCCAGGTCCTGGAGCCTTGGGGGCCCCAAAAGTCCCTTTGGTCTATAGAAAAAGACTAATGCTATTAAAGATTTGCAATAATTGGCCCTGTTGGGGGTTTTGCATTGGGGCCCATGAGCTTCACGTTTCGCCACTGGTCTCATACCATCCTCATTGAAAAAAATGACCAAGTGTTGAATGGACAACTGTTAGGTGGATTCATAACTGGCTTAGTGAGCAGACCCGAAGAGTGGTCATAAATGGCTGCACATCCAGTTGGAGAAGGTCTTATGTAGGTCTCTGTCCTGGGCCCAGTGTTATTCAACATCTTTATCAAGGCTGTGGATGAAGGGATTGAGGGTAAACTGATGAAATTTGCTGATGACAAAGCTATGAGGGATAGCGAATACTAGAGAAGAGAGAGGATCCTACATCTGGGCAAGAAAAATGAAAAAAGAGCATATATAGAATAGGAGAAACAGGGCTAAGCAACAGCACATGTGAAAAAAACTTGAGTATACTAATAGATCACAGACTGAACAGGAGTCACAGGGTGATGCAGCAGCAAAAAAGGCAAACACAATTCTGGGATGTATTAACAGAAGCCACAGTCTAGATCACGTGAAGTCATTATTCCCCTCTACTCCTCTTTGGTCAGACCTCATCTGGATACTGTGTCCAGTTCTGGGCTCCACATTATAAAGACCAACAAACTGGAGCAAGTTCAGAGAAGAGCGACCAGAATAGTGACCGGTCTGCAAACCTTCTCCTATGAGGATCGGTTACAGGATCTGGGAATGTTTAGTTTGTAAAAAAGAAGAGGATACTTAATAGCCATGTACAAATATCTCAAGGACTGTCGCACCATAGAGGAATCGACTTTATTCTAGGGCTGTCACTGTAGAGGGATCAGCTTGATTCTAGGGCTGTCACACTGTAGAGGGATCTACTTTATTCTCATTTGCACAAGGAAACACTAGAAGCAATGGGAGGAAATTGAATGGGAGGAAACACAGATTAGATATTAGAAAAAACGTTTTGACTGTGAGGTTGATCAATGAATAGAACAGGCGGCCATGAGAGGTGGCGAGTTCTCCTTGAATGGAGGTCTTCACACAGAGGCTGGACAGACATCTGAATCTTGCTTTAAGCAGGGGATGGGACAGATGACCCTGGTGGCCCCTTCCAACTCTACCAATCTATGCTTCTATGAACACAGCATTATAGTCATAATTTACCAAATTGCATCTAGCCACTGTACAAGCAGGCAATGATGGGAGGCAATGGCCTTCATACCACAGGTGTAACTACTATTGGGTCAGAGTTGTGCTAACATAGTTCCTACCTGTGGCCACCACTAGGGGAGCTCACTGTATACAGAAATGTAAGCTCTCCTTGCATTCAATACCAACAGAATGAATCCATGTGCATAGAGCGACCTCTAATGGTGCTGGTTGGCTGCAGCAAGGATCCTCATAAGTTAAAATAACACTCAATCCCAATCCCATAGGTCTAGTATAAGTTTATAGAATACAACATTTTTATATTGGGCCGATTCTAGTTTTCGTACGATGTTCCACAATTTTTATGAACCTCTGCTGCAAGATTTGAGAGTTGAGAAGGCAGAATTCTAAATGCAGCTCTGGAGGAGGAAAAGCTTCATCATGTAATGACTCAGCCCATTCTCCATCTCCAGCCAGTATGGGACATATCAATAGTGATGAGCCAGCACTACCATGCTCAGGTGCTCGGTACTCAAAATGAGCAGATTGTCCACAAGTTGAGCCCGTCTGAGCATCATCAGAGTATAATGGAAGTCAATTGAAAGATCCTGCGGAAAAATGCTGGCGTTTCCCACTGACTTCCATTATACTCAGTACTCGAGTTGAGCCTGTCCGAGCGTCCAGCAGCTCATTTTGAGCACCGATTGCTGAACATGGCAGCACTCACTCATCACCAGATATCAGCACCAGACTGCGCCAGCTTCCGGCTCTAAATCGGCTCAGGTGAGAACTTTCCTTGTCGTACATGACCATTACTGTGGGTGGAAGGGGCTGACAGAATTGCTAAATGAGCGGGTCAACCAGCCCCCTCCATGCACAGATCATGATCCGCTGGCTGACCTGCTGGAGAAAGTGCAGACATGGAAGTGGAGATGCCAGGACTGGGTGAGTATATCAATAAGTTTAATTTTTCTTTCTTTTGACAATGGGAGGAGGTGTAACTACAACAAATTTAGGAATTGCAATTGCACCCAGTCCCTGGAGCTTAGGGGGCCCCAATGCTAATGGCCAATGGCCTATATTATAAGACTAATGCTATTAAAAACTTGCAATAATTGGGGGCCCCGTTGGATCTTTTGCATCGGGGCCCATATCAAGTTACACTGGGTGTGACTCTTGGTCGACTGGAAAACGGGAAAAAAAATTCCACCTGGTCAAAACACAAATGTTTATCCCAAGCGTTTTTGGTTATTTGGTGAAAAAGTGACTAATTCCAAAAATGTTTTTAAAACTTTCACACATACAAGGTACATTTTTTGGCACTCTTAAAAAAACGCATGTGGTTTTGGGAGTGCTAAAAAAAACGCAAATTGTGTGTGAACAATGCCTTTGTCTTTTTTTGGAGACTGTAAATATTGCAGAATGGTAAGGAAAATGAATATCCAGCACATCCATCCAGGGGAAGTTCTTTGAGAATACATTAAAAATGACAGACAAAAACACTCCATGGAAAAGAATTAAAATGCATTTCTGGCGAAACCGTCTTAAGTCCCAGCCACACTATGACTAATGGCGAAACGCGTTAGAATGACGTTAATTCTTTTCCACTGACTTTTATTTTCTGTCATTTTTAATGGATTCCTTATGAAGGAAAAAATGAATTTTATTCGCCTGGATGAATGTGCCGGATATACTTCACCCTGACCAATTGCTGTGCCACGCCAGCCGGATTAGCACCCATGATTAACGATGAGCAATAATAATCAGTCGTGTTCTCACTTGTTACTACTGTCCATGATGGTGTGCAGCCGATGTGCGATGGTCAACACCGTGCAGTCTGCAAATTCACTGCGGATCGTCCTCTGGATTAAGTTATCGGTCTCCAGGTCCACCGCGGCCGTGGCTTCATCCAGAATGAGTATCTTGGATTTCCGAAGTAACGCCCGAGCCAGACACACCAGCTGCCTCTGACCGACGCTGCACACAGTAAAAGGAAGGTGAAAATTTGGAAAAATCACAAAAAAGATAAATACAAGGAATTTGGCACATTATATCCTAAAGAATATCGTTCACTAGGTTTTTGCTGAGTAGCATGACCATTTGTAGTTTTGATAAAATGTTTTATCAGCAGGAGATTATCACTAGAGGACTAGTAGCCCTGTTGTGTTATGGGGTAGCACAGTGGTAAGGCAATCAAGTAGAACAATGGTAGGATGGTCTAAGGGCATTCAGGGAGGCTAGTCTGACACTTAGAATGGGAGTCCCTGGCTCACCCTGCTCCCAGAGTTACCTCAGAAGGTGGGAAGGTCTGGGTCACCAAACTTGCCCTATGCTCCTGAAAGGCTGAAAAGTCCCTACCTCCACCCATGGACCAAGAAACAGCAACTTTCCCAAGGCAGGTAAACTCCAGCAAGGCACCAGCACACACTGCACTATGCCCTAACTGCACCCATGGTCAAGGCAGAGTGAACTCTATCAGTGACACCTGGTTGAAGGAAGTGGAACTACTTAAAGGCTGAGGGAGTGGACAACTAAGTGATCTGACACATTCCTTCCCCCCAACAACCTGCATATGCAGAGCTGCTACGGCAATAGTGCAGAATCTGCACATTAACTCTAGATGTGTCAAATGAAATTAACTCTGATTTAAATCACAGCAGCAGTTCACATGGACTGCAAAGCAGTCATCACAAGACATATTGACAAGTAGTCCTCCATATTCATGAGGGATGTACAGCCATGTCCCCACTGCTGATTTATGTACACATAAAGCAGCCAATCAGTAGTGTGGGCGGGGTTATACCATGAAAACTACCGCAACAGACCAGTAAGTGACACATCACTGGAATCAGGCTCTCTGCCCCTATATCATGCTGCTCTCAGATGGATTAACAAACACCTGCTGACAGACTCCCTTAAAGACTTGTCTTTGTAAGTTGAAGCTGCAGGGGCTTGGTAAAATATAGGAGCCATTGCTGTGCTCTCACCTTAGGTTTTCTCCTCCTTCACTCACTTCATAGAAGAGCTTCTCCTGCAGCCCTTCTACATACGGCTTGAGATGAGAGAGTTCTAGAGATTTTCAGACTTCTTCATCCGTGTACTGGTCAAATGGCGTCCAAATTCATCCTCAGTGTCCCAGAGAACAGAACCGGGTCCTACAGGGGAACATTACACTGTCAGGGCAGGTGTAGAAAAAATATAGACTTACTTTGCAACCCACAATAAACCTTTTCCAATGTACCTGAATATACATTTCCAGGGATTCCAATTGCCTCAAAAATGTGTCTAGCCCTTTACATATTCAGAAGTAGCCATTTCCCTATCTCTTCAAATACATAATGTAAGCACAGATAGTACTGCTGCCTGGTCTCACTGGAATTGATGGAGGCACAGGTAGTACTTCCTCCTTGCTTCTGCTTGTAAACAATGTAGGCACAGAAATGACTGCCTCCCTATTTCTTCTGTGGATGATGTAGGCACACATAGTACTGCTTCCCTGCTTCTATCTATAAATAATCTACACATAGACAATAATGCCTCCTTGTTTCCCCCTGTTAATAATATAGGCACAGATAGTACTGTCTCTTTGTTTCTCTTTATAAATAATATAGGCACAGATGGTACTGCCACCTTGTTTTTTTTCTATGAATAATGTAGGCACAAAATGTACTGCTTCACTGTTCTCCTGTAAATAATATAGGCACAGATAGTACCATATTGACTTTTTATTTCCTCTGAATGATTTAGGCACAGCTAATACTGCCTCCTTGTTTTTCCCTGGTAATAGTACACATAGTATTGACACATCCCTCCTTCAAAAAAAAAATGTGGGCATAAATAGACCTGCCTCCTTACCTTAGGTGTAAATAGTCCTGCCTCCTTACCTTAGGTATAAACAGTCCTGCCTCCTTACCTTAGGTATAAACAGTCCTGCCTCCTTACTGTGACAACCATCCGCTGTGAGGCCGAGCTGCTGGTAGGCAGCACCCCGAGAAACCCCGAGACCCTTAACCCCTATACAGGGATCTGGAATTATAGCGGAGCCCAGGGGGTAGCTGCCTATATGAGCAACAGAGCCGGGGATGTCGCCAGGGAAAATCAAGACCCGAAAAACGAAGTCAGAAGTCCGAGTCAAAACCGAGAGGGCAGCGAAGGTACAAAATCATCAGGCAGTAGCAGAGTCAAAAATCCAGGCAAAGGTCAAGGGCAAAACCAAGAGGGCAGCTGAGGTACAAAATCAATAGGCAGAGGCAGAAATCCAGGCAAGGTCAGACACGAAACTAAACACACACTATCACTGGGGAACCAAAACTATATCTGGCGGCCTGCAAGCCAGGCTCCAATGTACTTGAAGGACGCGGTTACCTCCCATAGGCTGGAGCTCACAGCCTGATGATCTCATCCGGACCGCCCCTAGAACCAGCCCGGATGGTGATGCACGACTGGCTCCGCCCACCCCACTTCTGACAGCAGAACGAAGGCTGCGCCTAACAGACAGCTCTGCAGGGCCCGCTCCTCTGCTACCAACACCACCCAAAGGAGAAACATGGCGGCGCTCCGTGACAGAGGCAGACGTCGCAGGAGCAGGTCCATATGAGGACAAGGCCCTCCTATCACTGGCGCCATCAGCCGAAGGAAACCGGCTCCTCCCAGTGGCCGAGGCAGGAACACCAGCCACCGAGTCCAATGGCGATGTGACAGTACCCCCCCCTCTACGAGGGGCCTCCGGACCCACAAAACCTGGCTTATTGGGATGAAGAAGATGAAACTTCCGGATCAAACCCTTGGCATGGATATTACGGGCAGGCACCCAGGACCTCTCCTCCGGACCATAGCCCTGCCAATGTACCAGATACTGCACGGATCCTCTCACTAAACGGGAATCAAGGATCCGTTGAACTTCGTATTCCACGGCACCCCCGACCAAGACCGGAGGAGGAGGGGATTGGACAGGACGAACCGGAGATCGGTATAATTTGAGAAGGGATTTATGGAATACATTGGGCAGTTTGAATGATTGAGGGAGCTTCAGACGAAAGGCTACAGGGTTAATCACGTCAATTATTTCATACGGACCAATAAACCTGGGACCTAGTTTGGCAGACGGCACTTTGAGCTTGATATTTTTCGTAGACAACCAAACTTTGTCCCCAACTCCCAGGTCCGGACCCTTGGAGCGCCATTTATTAGCAGAAGACGCCTGCCTAGTCTGAGCTCCCTTTAAGTTTTTGTTCACTTCAGACCAGATAAATCTTTAACTGATCTACAGACCTTTCTACCCCAGGAACGTCAGAAAGCCTAGAAGAAAATGAACAAAAGCGCGGGTGTAGTCCATGATTACAGTAGAAAGGGGTGGTCTTGATGGACTCCTGGTACTGGTTATTCATGGCAAATTCCGCTAGTGGCAGATGTTCCACCCAATCAGATTGATGCTCAGAGACATAACAACGTAGATACTGCTCGAGAGCTTGATTTGCGTGCTCGGTTTGACCATTGGTTTCAGGGTGATAGGCAGAAGAAAAGGAATAGTCAATTCCAATCCGTTTACAGAATGCCTCCAAAACTTAGAAACGAACTGGGTGCCCCCAGGGGTGCACCAAGCCCCTCCGCCGCCTGAGCCGCGGCACCCAGCACTGCCGCCCCCTCTGCCGCCCGAGCCGCATGAGCCGCGGCACCGGCAATATTGACGGCCGCGGCCGTGAGTACCGGGGGGGTGCTATTGAGCCGTGGGCGCCTCTTCTGTCCCTCTCCCGGGTCGCGCCGCTTACCTGCGGTGCGCTCGGGGTGAGCGGCCGGCGCCATGACAGGGGGAGGCTGCGTGCATGAGGCGCCGCTTCTGCACTGCCGCTCCCCCTGCTGGCTGCCGCCTGAATGACAGGGCTCACCTTGTCCAATGGACGGTGCGGCCCTGGGTGCCCCTGTCAGAAACAATATTCACAGGAAACACCATGCAATCGCACAACATGATTAATGAATACTTTGCTCAGGGTCTCGGAATTAGGTAACCTGGACAGCGGAACAAAATGACACTGCTTGCTGAATCTGTCTACCACTACCCAGATACAAGTCTTCCCTTCTGAGAGTGGCAGGTCAGTAATAAAATCCATGGAGATATGAGTCCAAGGTCCCTCAGGGGTAGGCAAGGACTGGAGCAACCCGGCAGGGCGGTTGCGGGGAGACTTAGCGCGAGCACAGGTTTGACAAGCCAGTACATATTCCTTACAGTCCTTTACTATGGTTGGCCACCACAAACTCCTGGTTACAAGTCTGATGGTGTTATTGATTCCAGGATGCCCTGCGAGGACGGAATCATGAGATTCCTTAAGGACTTGGAGGCGGAATTTGGTAGGGACAAATAGTTTCTGGGCAGGAGTGAGTGTCAGGGGCCTGTTCTGGAGATCCACGAATCTCTTCCAGAAGATCCAAAGACACAGCCGAAACAACAATCCCCTTGGCTAAAATGGGAGTCGGTTCCACGTCCTCGACTTGTAAGGGGCAAAAACTTCGAGACAGGGCATCAGCCCTCACATTTTTAGTACCCGGTCTGAAAGTGATAACAAAATCGAATCTGGAGAAGAACAAGGCCCATCTAGCCTGTCTAGGATTCAGTCTTTTCGCTGACTCCAAATAGGTTAGATTTTTTTGATCAGTAATTATGGTAATCCTATGTTTGGCGCCTTCGAGGAAGTGGCGCCATTCCTCGAAGGCCCATTTGATTGCCAACAATTCCCGATTACCTACATCATAATTCATCTCTGTAGAGGAAAATTTTCGGGAAAAGAAGGCACACGGACGAAGTTGAGTGAGAGATGCGGTGCCTTGTGATAGCACCGCTCCCACTCCAACTTCAGAGGCATCTACCTCTACAATGAAGGGGCGGGCCAAATCAGGCTGCACCAATATTGGATCCGCGGAGAAACACTCTTTTAACTTAGAAAATGCATGAATGGCTTCAGGCTTCCAATTAACCACATCCGCCCCTTTACGTGTCAAATCAGTGAGAGGTTTGGCTATCTCTGAAAACCCTTTAATAAATTTACGATAATAGTTAGCGAAACCCAAGAATCGCTGCAGTGCCTTCAGAGACTTGGGTTGTACCCATTCCTTAATGGGTTTAATTTTGGAAGGATCCATGCGAAAACCTTTAGCCGATATGATATACCCCAAAAAATTTATCTCCTCCTCCATGAAGACACATTTCTCTAATTTGGCGAATAAAGAATGCTCTCTGAGTCTCTGGAGTACAGTACGGACATATCGGACGTGTAACCAAAGACCGGGAGAAAAGACCAGAATGTCGTCCAAATACACGACCACATATACACCACTGATATCTCTGAAAATATCGTTGACAAAATTCTGAAACACTGCAGGTGCGTTACTTAACCCGAACGGCATTACAAGATACTCAAAATGGCCGAGAGGCGTATTGAACGCGGTCTTCCACTCATCGCCTTCTTTTATACAAACCAGGTTATATGCTCCCCTGAGGTCCAGTTTGGTGAAATACTTGGCTCCCAACAACTGATTATAAAGATCAGGGATGAGTGGAAGAGGATACTGGTTTTTCACAGTGATCGCGTTTAATTCGCGGTAGTCAATGCAATGTCTGAGGCCGCCATCTTTCTTTCCCACAAAAAAGAAACCGGCCCCTACTGGTGAGGTGGACGGTCTAATATACCCCTTTCTCAGACTGTCTGCTATGTAATCATTCATGGCCTGACGTTCAGGACCAGAGAGGTTAAATATTCTCCCCTTTGGGTGACGAGAAGCAGGTATCAAATCTATGGCGCAATCATACTTTCTGTGAGGGGGTAATTTCTCTGATTCCTGAATAGAAAAACACATCCTCAAAATCTCTAAAGGCATATGGTACAAAGGGAGGAGACTTGACCTTCACTTGGTTTACAGATAGCGAGATACAGTTATCCTGACACTTTGGGCTCCAGCGCACGATGTCACCAAGTGCCAGTCTATGACTGGGTTATGTTTACGTAACCAGGCATGCCCAGGATTACTGCAGATGATAGATTATTGATAGCAAAAAATGACACATTTTCAGCATGTAAAGACCCCACCAGCATTGACACTTCCTCAGTGACAAATTCCACTCCACCCTGGATGAGGGGAGTGCCATTAACTGCAGTGGTTCTAATGGGGGCATTAAGCCTTAGTAGTGGTACACCAAGAGTTCTCGCCACATGGAGATCTATGAAATTCCCCTCTGAGCCACTGTCTACATAAGCCTCCAAACACACAGATTTCTTAAGGTAAGATAACGAAATAGGTAATAAAACTTTGGCAGCATCCGCTGGCAATACCTGGGCACCTGGGCAGGCAGAGCCAGAGCCCCCCAGGTGCTGACATCCAGGGTATGAGGCCTTCTGATCTCCAGTGTTCCTGCAGAGGACTCCAGCTTGTGGCTTGTACAGCATGTTTGAATGAGATGATGGGAGTGTTCCTCCACAGGACTGAGAAGCTGGACACAGATGCTTTGAGGGAGCAATCAGCAGACACAGCTCAGAGAAAAGAAAAAAAAAAAACAGGTAGAACCATTGGAAAAAGGAGAGAAAAAAAAAAAGGTAAGGGAATGCTTTTTATATATAGTATCTAAATATATATAAAAATGTTAGGGCCAGATATAATGTGACGACCATCCGCTGTGAAGCTGAGCTGCTGCTAAGGCAGCACCCCGAGAAACCCCGAGACCCTTAACCCCTATACAGGGATCTGGAATTATAGCGGAGCCCAGGGGGTAGCTGCCTATTATGAGCAACAGAGC
>JARQOC010003818.1:0-13795 GCA_033576535.1 Allobates femoralis | reverse complement strand
ACCTGCGGGGAAATTTTTTGGGGGCCTTTTTTATATTTTCTTCTGTGATTAAACAAAATTATGTTTTTCCCATTAAAAATTCATCCCTCCTTCAGGGGATTTTTTTTCCCAATTTTTAAGGCTGTTTAAACAAAAAACGATTTTCGGGTCTTTTCCAAATTTTTATCCGTTTAAAAAAAACGGATTAAAATTTCGGATCCAAAAAATCGGATCCCAGGGTTCCCCTTTTTGGGAAAATGGGATGGGTCGGATTTTTGCCAGGGATTGGAAAATTCCGATCCCATCCGTTTTAAAAAATTTATGGGCACAAAAATCGTAGCTTTGCAAAGTTTTTTTGTGTCCGTGACTCAAAACCCGGAAAAGCATCGGTTTTTTTGCTGATCCGGGGGGGCTAAAATCCGGGGGGGCCCCCCAGCAGGGGAAAAGGGCCTTGGGAAACCCTTTGGGGATCCGATTTTTCCACCTGGGAAAATCCGATGGGGGCCTTCCCGAAATCCCCTGTTTTTCCCCCTGTTTTCTGCTCCTCCATTTTTCTTCCCCTCTTCTATTCTTTTATGCTGGGGCCCCCCGCTATTCTTTTTCTGGGCCCCGCTTCTCTATTTTTAAACCCTTTTCCTTTGTCCCCTGTCCTCTTCCCTGTGTGAAAAAAAAAAAAAAAAAAAAAAAAAAAAAAAAAATTTTTCCTCCGGGGGGGAATTTTTAAAATAAAACCTTTTTCCAGGGGGGCCTCCAACGCTGCAGCCCCCAATCGGGGAATTTTGAAGGGGCCTGGGGATGATGCCCCACAGATTCAGCCAGCGGGAGGGTCATTTTGCCCGGGGCTTTGAAAAACATCATCACAAGGCCCTTTTCAGTTTTTAAGGGTTTTGTTTTGGCAGCGGGGGAAAGCGGTGCCCAAGGTTTGAAATTTTATTTCCCGGGGGGAAAATTTTTTTTTTTTTTTTTTTTTAACACACAGGGGAAAGGGGAGGACGGGGGGGGGGACAGGTTTGGGGGAAAAGATGGGGGTTTAGAAAAAAGGGGGGGGCACAGAATTTTAAAATTTTAAGCGGGGGGGAACAGGATGGGAAATTGGGAGAGGGAAAAAGGGGAGGGGGGGAGGGGGAAGCGGGGAAAAAAAAAGACAGGGGACTGCAGGACCCAAACACGGATCCTGCATTGGGTTTTTCGGATGGGAAAGGGGGCTTTTTTAAAAACCCGGGGAAATTGGGCAGGGACCCCTTTGGGGGAATCCGTGGCCTTCTGGGGGGGTTTTCCCCCTTCAAAGTGGGGTTTTCCCCAGGGAAACAGGCAAAAAAAATCATAATTTTTAAAAAACCAGCCTTACTCCCCAAAAAATACTTTTCCCAGTAAAAAAAAAACCACCCCTTTTCCATCCACGGGCCCCATTTCCCATATTTAAAAAAAATTTTTTTTTCAAGATAAGTTTTTAAAAAAATTTAGTTTCCCTTCCCGGTTTTAAAAAAAAAAAACGGGGTTTGGGGAAACCCCACTGTGAAAAAAGGGCTGTGGGGAAATTTTTGGTTTATGGTTTTGGGCTTTTATATTGTAAAGGGGGTTTTAAAGGGGGGTTTAAAAACATTTACTTTTTGGGGATTTTAACTAAAATTCTATGGGGTTTTACTTTTTAAAAGCTGGGGGAATCTTCATTTCTGTAAGGGGTTTTTTAATCTGCTTTTGTTTTTCCCTCGCATAAAAAGTTTTGTCGGGTGGGTGGGGCCCCAAAAAAGGGCAATAGATAGCTAGTCACCCCAAATTTAGCGGTGTTTTTTGTTTTTTAAAAATTTTAAATTTTTTTAAAAAAAAAAAATTTTGGGCCCTCATCATTTCATTAAAAGGGAAAATTGTCTATGCTTTTGAAAAATTACCATTTTGTGCAGCTTTCCTAAAAAAAACAACGGGTTACTGGAAACCCTTTTGCTGGGGCTTTTTCTTCTGCGTTTTTTGCTTTTCCCAGTTTTTGTCAAAGAGGGGGTTTGAAGGGGTTTTTCCCAATTGGGACTTTTTCCCAAACAAAAAGGGGCCCGGGGCCATTTTTAAAAACAAAAAAATTTTTTAAAAAAGGGGCCCTTTAAACCCTTTTTAAAAAAATCATGAAAAAATTTAAAGTTATTTTAAAAAAAAAACAAAGGCACCCCAAAATTGGGTCTTTCTTATAAAAAAATTCTAAATTTAATTTTTTGTTTTGGAAAATTCACATGCCCCCTTTCTTCCCATTGAAAAAAAAAAAAAAATTTTGGAAAAAAAAATGGCTAAAAATTCCCAAAAAAAACCCCCCATCAGGGGCCCACCCCCCCCATCGGGAAAATTTTTTTTTTCCCCCTTTCCCATTTTTTACTATTTTTCCAAAAAAAAACGGGGAAATTGATATCCCCAAAAAAAATTCCATTCCCTTTTTTTTTTAGGTGAATAAAGGGCCCCAAACCCCTGTTTTGGGTGGGGCCCTTGGGTTCAAAAAAAGGAAATTATGGTAGATAAAATGGTTGCGGGTTTGTTCTTTTAGTATATATAGTTTTTTCAAATTGGGGTCCTTTTTCATCCCATTTATGTGGGGGGCAAATTTGGGGGTCACGGTACACAAAGGCAAAACCAATGTAAAGCCATTTACTTGAAAGGGGCCCAAAAAAACAAAAAATTTCCCAAAAGAGGGGAATTTTGGTCATGAACCCCTCTGCCCCAAAACCCAAAAAAATTCCCAACTGTTTTAAAAAGGAAAAAAAACCAAAAAATGTAAAAAAATTTTGGGGGAAGTGTCCCCCTCAGGGGGGGTTCCCCAGACCTTTTAATTTTTCTGGGGTTGCTTTGCCCCCCATTTTAGTGTAAAAAAACCCCCCTGTTTGGGGAACTTTTCACCCAAAGGGGGATTTGGCAAAAAAAATTAAGGGGTTAGGGGCTGACGAAAGGGTTCAAAATGTGTATGGGGGGGCCTTAAAAAAACCCCCAAAAAATTAGCTAAAAAAAACAAAAAAGCTTTTAAATTTTAAATTTTCTGGGGGGGGCCTGGGGGAGTAGTGTGGGGGGGGCCGGGACCCCAAGGGGTTTAAAAATAAATTTTTTCGGGCCACAATTTTTTAATATTAAACATATCTTTTTTGATTTTAAAATTTTTTTTAAATGCATTTTTTTTTTTATTAAAGCAAAATTTTAATTTTTTGTGAAGCCCCCCTTATTTTACTGAAATGGCCCAAAACACATTTTTACCCCTTTATGGGAGATAAAACCCCCCCGTTTTGGGGTTTTCCCTTTTATACATGAAAAAACCCTAAACTTTGGGTCTCCTTTTAACGAAATTTATGGGGGGCCCAAATTTTATACCCTTTTTAAATTTACGGGCTTTCGGGCCCCCTTTTACCCTTTTCCTAAATGCAGCCCCAAAAAGAAAAAAACCCCCAAGCCCTATATACATTTTTTGGGGGCACCCCACGGGGGCTTTCCCTAAAATTAAAAATTTATAAAACCTCCCCCAAAAAGCTGTTATTTTTAAAATTTATTTTCCCCCACTTTTTTAGCCTCTTATAAAAATTTTTTGGGGGCCCCAAAACATTTTTTCCTTTCCCTTTTTATACATTTCCTTTAAAACCCCCCCCAAGTCTCCTGAAAAACATTGTAAGCCCCTGCAGTTTAAACCCATATACGGGAAAAGGGGGGTCCACTTTAACCCTTTCCCAAAACATGTATGTAAAAAAAAATCCCATACCCCATATGAAAAAAAAAAAATACCCCCCCTTTTATTTTCCCCTCGTTTTTGGGTTTCCCCCGCCTTTATCCAGTTGCACGGGACCACTCACACAGTTAAATGGGGTTGGATAGGGGGAACATATTGCTTTCTGATGAAAAAAAACACCCCCTGATACGCCGGGGAGGGAAAAAAACCCAGGGGGGGGTTTCTTTTTCCTCCACCGGGTGAAAATTAAAAATTGCTGTCGGGAAATTTTTCGGTTTGCAGGGGGCAGAGGGGGAGGTGAGGGGAGGGTATGGTGGGGGAAAAAACAGTCCCCTTTTTTTTCGGGGCCCCTTCCGCCTGTTTCTGGGGTCCCCGGGGGCCAAAAACAGGGAAAGCTTGAGGGGGAACCAGAAGGGGGCCCAAATTATAAATAGGGGGACTCCCCATTTTTTCCCACCCCTTTGGGGGGCCTAAAAAGGAAATTCCCCCCCATATTTTTTAAAAAGGGGGAAAAGGGTTTTCCCCAAAAAAAACGGGGGAAATTGCACTCTGATACGGGAAGTTGTTTCATTATTAAAAAATCCCCGGGGGGGCCCCACCGTCTATGAACGGGGGGGACTTTTTTCGGGGGGGAAAAAAAAAAAAAAAATTTCAGTTTCCTTTTTTTTGTGTAATCTTTTATATTATAAAACAAATAAAAGGGAAAATTTTACCTCTTTAATCGAAAGGGGGACTAGTTGTTCCACTTTTTACAAAAAAAAAAAACGTTTAGAAGGAATTATTTTTTCCAGTTTGGGGGGAGGTAAAGGGTTAGAAAAGGGTCTTTCTTTCTCTAAATGTGAAAAGGAAGGGGTTCATAAAAAAATAAAAAAAAATTTAAAATTTTCCGGGGGAAAAAAAATTTCCTATTAAAAAAAAAAAAAAACCTTGGTAAATTGTAGTGTAAAAAAAGGGTTTATATTAGCTTAAAACAAATTTTGGGAAAAACATTCTTAAAAACTTTGTATGAGTATAAACCGGGGTTCCCAAAGGGGGGGGGGGGAAAAAAAGGTTTTAAAATCTGAAAAATTATTTAAAAAAACATTTTCCCTAAAATGAAATTTGCTCGGGGTTTTTAAAAAAAAAACAAAAAAAGGTAAAACCAGAAAAACCCCCACGGGGCCCCCAATGCTTATGGCCCATTATTGAGTTTTTTTAAAAGCCCTTACAAACTTTTGCAGTATTTTATTTATTTTTGTTTGGGGCGGGGGGGGAAAACCCCTTTATTGAAAAAGACTTGCCCCCCCCCAAAACCAATCCAAATCCTTTTTTTCCCAAAACCAAATTTAAAAAAACCACTGAAAATGAAAATAAAGGGACCCCCGGGGCCCCCAAACTCCCCTTTTGGGACTGAAAGGGCCCTCCCAAAATCAGTTATATTTTTTAATAGAAATTAAAAAAAAAAATTTTTTTTCCCAAAAAAAAATTAAACAGGGGAAAAAAAGGGCCTGAAGGGTTTTTTATGTAAAAAAAAAATGTCTTTCAGGCCCTTTGAAAATTTTCCCCTTTTTGCAAAATTTTCGTTTTCAAATATAAAAGGCAAATAATAATAAAAAATTGGAAAAAATTCCCAGTGTAAAAAAGAAATTCCTAAAAAAAAATATACGGGGTTTGAAGGGGGAAATTTAAATGGGTTGGGGTTTAATTTGGTATTGGAAAAAGGGTAAAAAAAAAATTTGTAATTTTTTTTTTTATTTGTTGTTTTCCAGGGACCCAAAAAACCCCTTTTTGCCATCATAAACTTTAATGTTACCCATTTTCCTCCCGGGGACAACCCCCTTACAAGGGCCCAAAATCCTGATTCCAAGTTAAAAAAAAAGGGGGTTTTACATGATACTGAGAAAAAACTGAGGGGAAAATTTTTCCCCCAAAAAAATGGAAATTTAAAATTTTACGAAAAAAAACTTCTTATATTATGAAAAAAAGTTTGAAAAGGAAAAAACCCCCTAGGGGCTCGTTTTCATAAAAAGGGCCCAGTGATTTTTTCCCACCCCGGTCTTTTTTTTAAGGGCTTGGTGACGGAGGACAGGGGGGGGACAGCTGCATTTTTCTTAAAATAAATCAGGGCATCGGGAAAAATTTAGCGCCACCTCTTTTGGAAGCATTGCTTGGTTTTAAAAGGGAATTTAATTTTATTTTTTTAGGTCCCCTGGACCGTTTCCTCACCCTAAACCTTTTTTCCCCTGGTTTTTGAAACCCCCTTCTGCTGTTTTCGGGCCGGGGGTTGGGGGGCATCCGGGAGTCCCAGGGCGTGCTTTTGTCTCGGGGGGGGCCCCCTTTGGGGGCCCCCCTTCCTTTTCTCCCGGGGGGCCCCCCGGGTTTGCCCCCACCCCCAAAAGCCCCCTTTAAAAAAAGGGAAACGGTGTTAAGGGAGGGGTCCCCAATGAGCGTGGGGGGGCGCTTTTTTCCCTGTGAATTTTTTGGGGCCCAAAAAAACACGGCTCAGCTGAAAAATCCCCTTGGCCAAAAAAAGGGGGGTCCTTTTCCTCCAGAAATATCGGGCCCGGGCCTTTTCCCCACTGCGGGAAAAGGTGCCCTGATTGTGTTAGTAAGCTTTTTTTGTTTTTTCGGGGGCTTTTAAAGGTCAGGGACCTTTTTCGTGCTCTCCTCCGGGGGAAAAACCCATTTCCGGGCTGTTCTAGCCCCGGGTTTTCGGGTTTTTGCCTAAGACCCTTTTTTTACCCCTTAAACCGTAGTATAGGTTAACCTACGAGTTCCCCCCCCCTGGTACTAGCGGGCTGTGGTTTTTTGGGGGAACCCCTTTGGGGTTTTGCCCTTTGGAAAAAACCCCCTTTATGGGGGGGTTGGAAAAAAAAAAACAAAGCCCAAAGTTTCCCCCCCGGGGGATTTTTGGGTTTTCCCCCAACCAGCCCAGTGGGCCCCAACTCTTGGGGCCCCCCCCCCGGGAAAAAAGCTTTAAACCAATTTATTTAGGGGCCAAAGGGGAAGGGCCAAAAGGGCTCATCATGACTTAAAAAAAAACGTTGGAAATTACGCTCCTTTTCCTACATTTTTTGGGAAAAAGGGGGGGCCTAGAAAAAAAACGGGACATAAAAAAACCCAAAAAAATTTCAAAAAAAAAATTTTTTTTAAAAAAACTTTTTTTTTTATGAAAAAAAAATATTGTGGGAATTTTCAAAAAAAATTTTTAAAAATTTTTTTTAAATTTAAAATTGGGGGATGAATAGTTAGGGAAAAAAATTAAAAAAAAAGCTTTTCAAAAAAGATAGGTGTTTACGGGGGTTTTTTTTCCAAGGGGGAACCCAAAAATGGGGGGGTTTCCCTTCAATCTTTGGGGTTCCTTTTCTTTTTTAAAACAAAAAAAAAAAAAAAAAAAAGAGAAAAAAAAAAAAAGTTGGCAAAAAAATTCCCCATTCCCCAAAAAAAAAAACCATTTTCCTTTTAAATTAAAAAGGGATCTTTAAAAAAAAGGGAAAGGGTCAGAAGGAAAATGGGAAATTTTGGGGGGCATTTGTACAAAAAAAAAAACTAGGGCCCGGGGGTTTTTGGGGTTTGGTTTTTGCACTGGGAAAACCCATTGAGGGGGAAAAGGCCGGGCATGAAAAAAGGCTTTTAAATCCTTGTAGGGAGGGGCCCAAAAAATTCCTGATGTCCAACTGTCTTGTTTTTAAAAAAATTGATAAACAAATATAAAAAAGTTTTTTTGGGGGCCAAGGGGGGTGTCCCGAAAAATGTTTTTTTTAATTTTTTTTTTTGTTATAAAATTTTTAAAAGGTTACCTAAAAAAATTACCGGGGGCTTTTTGCCCCAAACCAAATTTTTGTTTTTTTCCCCACTGATTTTTTTCCTTTTGCCCTCCCTTTAAATTTTTTTGGATCTTTTTGGTTTGATTGAGGGTCCCAAAAAGCGTTTTTTTTTTCGGGGGCTGTCCTTTTTTCGCTTTCTGATTTCCCAGTATATAAAATTTTTTCCTCAAAAAAAATTAAAAAATTTGGTGGTAAAAAACCTTTGGGGGGAGGGAAAAAAATCATTAAAGGGTTATGGGGACTGAGGGGAAAAAAAGGGAAGGCGGCTGGGGCACCCAAATTTTGCTTTTTTTAATAATTGGGTTGTTTTGGGGGGTTAAATTAAAACTTAAAAAAAAATAAAATTTAAAAGGGGAAATTTTCTTTTTTTGTTTCCTTTTCAAATATTTTTGCAAAAAGTGTTTTGGCCTCATTGGATTTTTCTTTTGCCGCTTTTTTGAAAGGGGCGTTTTGTAAATGGGAGGTTTTTTTTTTAATCTTTAAAAAGGGGCTTTTTAAAAAATTTAAAAGGGTTTAAAAATTAAAAAAAAATTTAACCCCACTCTTTTTTTTTGGTTTTAGCAGTTTTAAATTATAACGGGGAATTTTGGAGAAAAAATAAAAAAAAAAAGCCCATTTGTGGGGGCTAATTTTTTCCGGGCTTTTTTACGGGTTTTAGTTTTCCCTGCCGCTCTAAAAAAGTAGGGGGCTGATTTGGGGGGGACAGAAAGGAAAAAACCTTAGTTTTTAAATTATTGTGGGGGGGTTTTCCAAAAAAAAAGCATGGAAAAAAAAATTCATTTTTTTTGTAGATAAAAAAAGCGAAGATTTTCACATTTGGAAAATTAAAAAAATTTTCCCTTTAGGGAAGAATATACAAAAAAGATGGGGAATCCGGGGAACCCCACTTCCGGTTTTTTACCCCCCCCGCATTTAATTAAGTTTAAAAATTATTTTGAAAAAAAAAGGGGGACGGGGGTTCTGGGGAAAAATGGGGCCCATGCTTTTGTAGCAGGGGAAAAAGGCTGCCCCCCTTGCTTTTCCCTTTTTTTACAGATTTTTTAATTTTTCCCCAGAAAAAAAAAGGTGATGGGGGGCCTTTTAAAATAAAAAAAATTTAAATTCTTTTCCGGCCAAAAAATTTTCCTTGGGGGTTTTAAATTAAACCCGGGGGGCCGGTTTGCAAAAAAAAAAAAAAAAACCAAACCAAAACCCCCAACAAAATTTTCCAACTGCTTTTTCCTTTGGGGAGAGGGGGCCCTTTGGGTCCTACAACCCAGAAAAAAAAAAAAAGGAGGAAACCCCATACGGTAAAAAAGGGGAAGTTTAAAAATTAAAAGGTATTTACCCAAATTTTTTGGGGAAAAAATCATTTTTATCTGTTCTAAAAAAAAAACCTCTTTTTCCTCTGGGGTTTTTTTAAAAAACCATATGGCAAAAAAAGGATGTAAAAAATTTTGGGAAAATTATATAAAAAAAATTTTGTATTCTTTTCCTTATGAGATAGAGAAAAAAAAATATTTTTTTTCTTCTTCACTTTTAAATTTATTTTTTTAAAAAAACCTTTTTAAACCTTTTTTTTTTCTTTTGATTTTCAACCCTTTAGGGGGGTCAGTGTAAAAAAAAAAAGGAAAAAAAAAAATTAAAATTTGGGTGGGGTTTCATTTTCCCCCAAAAAAATTAAAAAAAAGGGGGGCCGGGTTGAAAAAAAATTTTGGGGTCCCGGGTTTATATTTAAGGGGCTTTGGGCCATATTTTTAAAAAACCCTCTTGAAAACATTTGGTGATGGAAAAGCTTCCCCACGAAAATTTGGGGGGGGCCAAAAAATTTACCCCATGACGTGGGGTCAAAAATTTAAAAATTGCAAGTTTAAATGCGGGGAAGGGGAAAATTTATGCCCCCCCCAAAAAAATTTTTTCAAATGAAAAAAAATTTTATTTTTATAAAAAAAAAAGGGGGGAAAAAAAGGGGGGAACCCAATACAAAAAAAAAAAAAAAACAAAAAAAAAATTTCAGGAAAGGCCCCAGGGGGGACCGGGGGGTTTGCCCATGAAATTTTTAAAATTTTTAAAAAAAAACCAAAATGGTATGTGGGGGGGGGAACAATGGTCAAAAAAGGGGAGAGAAAAAAAAAAACCATTTTCCTTTTTAGGGGTTTTAAAAAAAATTTTTCAAAAAAAAAGATAAAAAATGTTCAAAAGAAACCAAAATCGCAATTTTTAATTTTCCCCAAATTATATTTCAAAAGAGGGGAATTAAGGAAAAAAAAAATTTTTTGACGTATAAAAAAAAAACCCAAATTTCCTCCTAAAGCCCTGCCCAAAAAAGAAAAAATCTTTAAACGATCCTTTCCCAAAAAATGGGGGGGCTGCAAACCCTGGGTTTTTTGGGGGGGGCCCCCTATCCCTTTTTGTTTTGGGGGGGGCCCGGGGACTTAGTTTTAAAAGGGGAAATTTTCCCTTATATAAAAAAAAATTTCTCCAAAACGGGGGAGGGGGTGTTTTAAAGGGGCCTTTTTTTTTTAATTTGGGCTTAATTGGTTTTTTTTAAAATCGGGGAAACCTGTGTTTTCTTTTTTTAAGGGGTTGTTATTTTTTTTTTTATTTCCCAAAAAATGGTTAAACAGCTTACTTAAAAAAAAAAAACCTTTTGCCTGTGTAAAAAAACCAAATCCTTTTATGATGGGGCCAAAACAGGTTGAACTCGATGGGGATCCCTTTTAAAAATTTCTTAACAAACTAGGGGAAAACTAAAAAAAATTAGCAAAAAAAAAAAAAAAAACAATTTTTTTGGTTTAAAGGGGGGGAAAACTTTCGGGTTTTTGTTTTTTTTTAAAAAAAAAAAAATTTTTTCCAAAAAAAATTTTTTTACAAAAAAAAAAAAGTTTTTAACTTTTTAAAAAAAAAACTTTGGGGACCGGGAAAGGATAGGGGAAAAAAAAAAGTTTTTTAAAAAAAAAAAAAAAAATTTTTACAAAATACCTTAAATTTTAATTGGTTTTTTTTCTTGCGGGGGCCTTTTCCCGGTTTTTTCCGCTCTAGAAAAAAAGGGGAAAAAATATAAAAGAAAAAAAATTTTAAAATATTTGGTTTTTTCAAAATTAAAAGGGGGTTACCAAAATTGCCTATTTTACCTTCTTTTTTTTTTAATTACAGTAGTGATGAAAAAAAATATTTAAATTTCAAAAAAATATTTTTTAAAATTGGGAAAAAGTAATTGGGGAAAAAGGTTTTTAATTTTTCCATTAGTAAAGCAGTTTTTGGAGGCCAAAAAAAATTTTCACGAGATCTCACTTGCTTAAACGGCCAAAAAAAAACTCACGGTCAGTGGGGTGTGTAATTTTAAAATGTTTTTTGTTGCCCCTTCTGTGGGTACCATAGTTTTTTGGGTGGGTTAGGTGGGCAGTTTCCCCCTTTTTATTCACTCTTTAATTTTGCTGGGCAAAAACTTATAAACCCTTTTCTTTTTCTGCCCCTTTTTCAGGTTATGGGTTGGGAAATGGTTTTGAGGGGGATTTGGGGGCCCGTGTTTAAAAATCATTTTTCAGAGTTGGAAAATTTCATTCCCTAGGCCCAAACATTGGGTTAAAATTTTCCTGAAAAAATGAAATTTTTTATTTTGGCCCCCCCCGATAGCCACAGTAGTGCAAAAATTTTTCCTACATTAAAAAAATTTTCTTTTTTTAAAAATTTTAAAGGGGAATCTGGGCAAATTTATTTTTTTTTTTAAAATTTTTAAATAAAAAAGTATTTCCCGAAATAGCGTTTAGGGGAGCCCCCTTTTAGGATTTTGTTTTTAAATTTTATTGCTCTATAAATTTTTCCCCGGGTTGTATTGCTGTAAAAGGCCCCCCGAAAAAAAATTTTTAGGGTTTGGGCCCCTGGGGGGAATTTAAAAACATATGCAAAAAGCTAAAAAGAATATGCAAAAACCCCTTTCCCCAAAAACATGAATTTTTTTTCCCCCCTCTGTCTTCCCGTAAAGGGGGCTTTTCTTTTAATTTTAAAAAAAAAAAATCCAGTTTTTAATTTAAAATCTACTTTGGTTTACTTGGGGGCCCCTTGAAAAAACAGGGTGTTTTTGGTAGAATTTCCAAAAATAGTTAGGAGTTTTTTTCCCCCATGGGGGGGGGCAGGAAAAGGGAAAAAAAAAAAAAAAGGTATTTTAAATTTTCCCAAAAAATTAAAAACCCTACTATTTTTAATAAAACCATCTTGTTTTAAAATTCCAAACCCCTTTTTGGGCAAATTTTTTTGATACGGGGAAGGGGGGTTTTACTGAATTACTTTTTTTTTACCCCCGTATTAATTTTTTTGTTGTTTTAAAGACCCAAACTTTGGGGTCTCCTGTAGATTAAAAAAAAAAATAATTAAATTATGAAAGAGGGGTTTTAAATGATAAAAAAAAATTTTTTTAATTAATGTTTCCCCAAAATTTTTTTAAAGAAATTATACGGGGCATTTTGTTCCTTTAAAAAAAATTGGGGTAAGAAAAAAACCCCAAAAGGGAAATCTCCCTTTCAAACAAAACCTTTTTTAGGGAAAAACTTTTCATTTTCCAACAGGAGGGGGCCCCGCTTTGTAATATCGCAAAGTTTTTAAAAGGAAAAAAAAAAAAAAGGGGGTTTTCCCTTAAAAAGGCCCCGAAGGGTTTTAAAAAATGAAGTTGATTTCCCAAGGGGTTTAAATTGGAACCCTTTGGAAAATTTTTAAAAAGGGAAGGTTTTTCCCAAAAGGTTTCCTTTTTTGGGCCCCTAGAGAAGGGGGAATTAATAATTTCAGGGGGGGCAAAGAAAAATTGGGAATTCCCCTTTTCATTTGGGTTTTTGCAAATTTGTTTCCTGGATCCCTTTCCCGTTGTTGGAAAATGGGTCTAACCCCCCATTTTCAAAAACCCCTTTCTTAGTTTGGGGGCCCAAAAGGGGCTTTTGTGTGCCATTCTTTAGGGGGCTGGGGGGAAAGCGGTTTTTGAAAGGGACCCCAATGTTTTGGGGTTTTTACAAAGTTTTTTCTTCAGGGGGCCCTTTATAGTTTTTTTTAAAATTTCTTTTTTAAATTTTTTAGGGAAAAAGGGAAAGGGGGTGGAAATTTCAACTCCCTGGTACAATTGAAAATTTTGGTGCAGCCAAACAGGGAAACAGGAAAAAAAATTTCAAAAAAATTTAAGGGGAAAAAAAAAAAATTAAATTCTGGGAAAAAAAAGGCCCCCAGAAATAAAAATTGGTGAAAGGGGAAAAAATTTTTTTTAAAAGTGCCATCACCCCAGGCTTAAAAAAAAAAAACCAAACCTTTTCAAAACCAAAAAAGGTATTTTAAAAAAAAATGGGGATCCACATCCCCAAGGGGACCAGGGCCCCCTGCGGGAAACCATTGGGGTTTGGGGATACGGTGGGGGGGCCCTTTTTCTGGGGTTCCTCAAAAACCCGGGGGGGAAAAACCTTAATCCTTTTTTTGGGGCCCCTTTTTATAAAGTATTAATTTTGGGGTTGGGGAAATAGGAAAGGGGTTTTTTTTTGGGAATTTCTTTTCCAGGGTTTTGGGGGGGGGCCCACCCTTTTCCCTTGGGGTTTTTTTTGGGATTGGGTTTTTTGCTTAGGGTTTTTTGTTTTTTAAAATTTTAAAAAATGGCCTGTGGGTTTTGGGAAAATTTTAAAATTTTAAAATAAATTTTTATGGCAAAATTTGGGATTAAAATTAAACCCCTAATTTTGATAAACCTGGGCCAAGGTTTTCTTTTTGCCCCTGACTGATGGAAATTTTGGGGCCATATTTTTTTACTGTTTCTCCCCGGGGGCCCTTTAAAAACCCCTTTTTTATTAAAAAATTTTGGTTCCCATATAGGGGGAGGAGGGGCCATTTGGGAATTTTTTTTTGTTTGATAATTAAAAAGGTTTTATATCAGGGAAAAACAATTTTTTAAAGGGGTTGTTTTTATAAAAAAAGTTAAATTTTTTAATTTTGGGTTTCCCCGCAATTTTCTCATGGGGTTTTCAAAAAATCCCTCTTTTCTATATTAAAAATTATTTCCCTTAAATTGTATTACCCTAAAATTTTAATATTTTTCTGTTCAACTTCAAATGTGTGGGGAAACTAGGGCCATCTTGGGGCCTTTTTTCTATTGTTTTTTGATTTTTTGGGGTTCAGTTTTTCTTTTTTTTTACCGCACTGGGAATAAAAAATTTTTTCCCCTTTAACCCCAATTTCAGGGCCGTGCTCCTTCTTCACCAAATTCTTTTTTTTTTCTAAAAAATTTCTTAAAAAATTAAAAATGATTATTTTTAAAAATCCCTTTAAAAAATTCTATTTGGGGGGCAAAATTTCCCTTAAAAAAAAACTATGCAAAAAT